>MU249629.1:1608328-1663328 GCA_018977245.1 Lethenteron camtschaticum
AATTTACTACACCACTGCCAATTCCCCAGCCTTTGCTGTAAGCCGCCCTGGGGCAAAGAAAACTCCCCAAAAATCTCCCTCGCCCACGACCGCTTCATCATCAGCAACAGCAGCAGCAGCAGCGCCGTCAGCAGAATCGTCGTCCCTGAGTGCGGCACTGAGAGGGAGAGAGATCGTGCACACTACAGCGGTAGAGGGACGGCGATAGCTCGCAGCAGGAGGGAGACGCGGGGAGGAGGAGGAGGGAGACGTGGGGAGGAGGAGGGAGACGGGGGAGGAGGAGGGAGACGGGGGGAGGAGGGAGACGGGGGGAGGAGGGAGACNGGGGGAGGAGGAGGGAGACGGTGGGGGGAGGAGGGAGACGGGGGGAGGAGGGGGAGACGGGGGGAGGAGGAGGGAGAGGGGGGGAGGGAGGGAGACGTGGGGGAGGAGGGAGATGGGGGGAGGGGGAGACGGGGGGGGAGAGTTTCGGTTAAAAAAAAAAAAACTCCACGTGACCGATCATTGACGACGATGACTCTTCCCCGAGTGAGTTTGCCAACAGGATGCCCACAAATGTAATCACCCCCCACCACCCCCCCCTCGTTTCCGTTCGTTTGGTTCACCTTCGCTACGCGGGGGGGGGGGTCTGGCTTCATCCTGCCCCAGCACCAGCGATTCCCGAAGTGATCGCCGGTTGTCCAAATGCCACGTGTGCACTGAGAGCTTTGCTCTTCACTCACTGTCAGATATCATCTTCTTGGTTCTTTCGGTAAAGTCACGTAGAAGGGAAATAATAAAATAATAAAAATAAAACATAATTAAATAACGATTTAAAGCTTTCGTGACTGCAGGGATTCATCTTCTTGGTTCTTTCGGTAAAGTCACGTAGAAGGGAAATAATAAAATAATAAAAATAAAACAAATTAAATAACGATTTAAAGCTTTCGTGACTGCAGGGATTCATCTTCTTGGTTCTTTCGGTAAAGTCACGTAGAAGGGAAATAATAAAATAATAAACATAAAACATAATTAAATAACGATTTAAAGCTTTCGTGACTGCAGGGATTCATCTTCTTGGTTCTTTCGGTAAAGTCACGTAGAAGGGAAATAATAAAATAATAAAATAAAACATAATTAAATAACGATTTAAAGCTTTCGTGACTGCAGGGATTCATCTTCTTGGTTCTTTCGGTAAAGTCACGTAGAAGGGAAATAATAAAATAATAAACATAAAACATAATTAAAAAGATAACTTTGACTGCAGGGATTCATCTTCTTGGTTCTTTCGGTAAAGTCACGTAGAAGGGAAATAATAAAATAATAAACATAAAACATAATTAATAACGATTTAAAGCTTTCGTGAGTGCAGGGATTCATCCTTGCTTTCGGTAAAGCGTAGAAGGGAAATAATAAAATAATAAAAATAAAACATAATTAAATAACGATTTAAATTTCGTGGGGGATTCATCTTCTTTTCTTTGGTAAAGTCCGTAGAAGGGAAATAATAAAATAATAAACATAAAACTAATTAATACGATTAAGCTTTCGTGATGCAGGGACATCTCTTGGTCGGTAAAGTCACAAGGGTAAAATTATAAAACATATAATAACGATTTAAAGCTTTCGTGACTGCAGGGATTCATCTTCTTGGTTCTTTCGGTAAAGTCACGTAGAAGGGAAATAATAAAATAATACAAATAAAACATAATTAAATAACGATTTAAAGCTTTCGTGATGATTCATTTTTGTTCTTTGTAAATCACGTAGAAGGGAAATAATAAAATAATAAAAATAAAACATAATTAAATAACGATTTAATGCTTTCGTGACTGCAGGGATTCATCTTCTTGGTTCTTTCGGTAAAGTCACGTAGAAGGGAAATAATAAAATAATAAACATAAAACATAATTAAATAACGATTTAAAGCTTTCGTGACTGCAGGGATTCATCTTCTTGGTTCTTTCGGTAAAGTCACGTAGAAGGGAAATAATAAAATAATAAACATAAAACATAATTAAATAACGATTTAAAGCTTTCGTGACTGCAGGGATTCATCTTCTTGGTTCTTTCGGTAAAGTCACGTAGAAGGGAAATAATAAAATAATAAAAATAAAACATAATTAAATAACGATTTAAAGCTTTCGTGACTGCAGGGATTCATCTTCTTGGTTCTTTCGGTAAAGTCACGTAGAAGGGAAATAATAAAATAATAAAAATAAAACATAATTAAATAATTTTCACGACGTTTTTTTTTCACCTAAGGACGGCTGCTTGCGTTGTGGGCGAAACGTCGTGATAATTATTTTATTATGTTTTATTTTTATTATTTTATTATTTCCCTTCTACGTTACTTTACCGAAAGAATCAAAAAGATGAATCCCTGCAGTCACGAAAGCTTTAAATTACTTTCAGATAGTTGGGGGGGGGGAGGCGAGCCAGTGGGAGAGAGAGGGGGGGTGTGATGGAGGGGGTGGGGGCCGCTTACGACGATAAGATATCATCATCGTCAATTTAATTCCATTGCGTGGTGGTGGTGATGATTAAGGGGCTATTTCAAAAAATACGAGTGGTGTTGGATCTACCACTTGAAACAATGAAAATAAACTTAGAGCAAAACGCCGTTTGGCAGTAAACACGGCTATAAGTTCATGCAATTGATGGGTTTGAAACCTAAGCCTCTCCATACTGGATATTAGAGAGTAAAACGGCACGTAAACTTCTGTACTTAATTACATTCATAAACCGCTTGAGCCAAAGCGCTGTACAGAAAATGAACGATGATCCACAAACAACAGCAAGAACACTTACTGTGGGCATGGGACGAGATGGAATGAGGCTGCGAATGTTGTAGATGTGAGGATGATGATGCTGATGGTGATGATGCGTGGGTCGATGGCAAGATGCCTGGGGTAGATTAGGAAGGGTGGGGCGGGTGGGAAGAGATTTGTAATAACCACGGAAAATACAACTTCATACAATTGGAACCTCATTTGCCAGTAAAAAATATGATTATTTTTTTACCCTTTTTAAGGACAGTGCATACTATATCAGAGTTGTGTTTTGTTTGCATTCCGACTGCAGGTATTGTGGTCAATGCAAACATGACTCCTTGTAAAAAAAGGTGTCAGTTTTGTTGCAGTAAAAGGGTAAAAAACCAAAATAGAACTTCATACTTGACATTTCTCTATCAGTGTTAGCCACCACTCACAAAAACCAATAGACTACCGTCTGCCTACTACACAAGTGAGAGTAGGTGTGTGTGTGGGGTGTGAGCGCTTAACCCCACCTTTACAAAAAACACAAAGATTCATCACAGCAGCAATTTTTTTTTGTATATAATTGGTTTTTTACCCTTTTATCTGGCAACAAAACTGACACCTTTTTTTACGTGTCATGTTTGCATAGAACACAATACCTGCAGTCATAATGCAAACAAAAACACACAACTTTGATAATGTATGCACTGTCCTTGAAGTTGATTGGTCCACACCCGAGACAGCTTTCCTTAGAGCCTAGTCTCACATGGGTTGGACCAGATGACGCCAAAAGGCGCACAACTCAAAGACAATGCACCATCAGAGTATGAGAGCTCGGGGCTAAGCATTTACACCATTGGAACCTCATTTGCCAGTAAAAATATGATAATTGCTTTTTTACCTTTCTATCTGGCAACAAAACTGACACCTTTTTTACAACGAGTCATGCTTGCCTAGACCACAATACCTGCGGTCATAATGCAAACNAAAAAACACAACTTTGATAATGTATGCACTGTCCTTGAAGTTGATTGGTCCACACCCGAGACAGCTTTCCTTAGAGCCTAGTCTCACATGGGTTGGACCAGATGACGCCAAAAGGCGCACAACTCAAAGACAATGCACCATCAGAGTATGAGAGCTCGGGCTAAGCATTTACACCATTGGAACCTCATTTGCCAGTNAAAAATATAATTTTTTTTTACCCTGTTATCTGGCAACAAAACTGACACCTTTTTTTACAAGGAGTCATGTTTGCATAGACCACAATACCTGCGTCATAATGCAAACAAAAAACACAACTCTGATAATGTATGCACTGTCCTTGAAGTTGATTGGTCCACACCCGAGACAGCTTTCTTTAGAGCCCAGTCTCACATGGGTTGGACCAGATGACGCCAAAAGGCGCACAACTCAAAGACAATGCTCCATCAGAGTATGAGAGCTCGGGGTAAGCATTTACACCATTGGCACCTCATTTGCGAGTAAAAAATATTACCTTTTATCTGGCAACAAAACTGACACCTTTTTTACACAACGAGTCATGTTTGCATAGACCACAATACCTGCAGTCATAATCGAAACAAAAAACACAACTCTGATAATGTATGCACTGTCCTTGAAGTTGATTGGTCCACACCCGAGACAGCTTTCCTTAGAGCCTAGTCTCACAAGGGTTGGACCAGATGCTTGCTACGTACCACATCTCTACCCCTCCCCATGAATAATCCTCCAAATATCTTCCTCTCACTCCCTCATCACAAACCCGTGTCCCACCACCTACCCCTGAATCACTACCCATCTCAACCCTCCCAAAGGTAACGCCACAACGCATTACCAATCACCCACCCGTTGCAAGACAAACAACAGCTATTACTCATTTAAACACCACATAACCCAATCTTCCCTTTATCGGTCACTGGTGGAAGGGTCTTTAAGGAGGATAACATAACGGGGTTAATGTACCACGTGACACTCGTAAAACGTTGTGCTTTCAAAGTTTCACCCCATTGACTTTAAACGGTGAACTTTAAGTGCCTTATTTGCGATGCATTTTAAGGTCAAACAACGCGAAACAATATACGTATACGAAATAAATACAAGCTGGCCTCGTTAAGAATACATTTATATTTGCGAGATGAGAAAAAAACCTAACACTTGATACAGTAAATCTAGCTGTGACGGTCCCACCTGATGACGGAGACTTGTGTTGCCTCCGAAACGTCGTGATTTTTATTATTTTATTTTATTTCCATTATTACTTTTATAATTTTTTTATTGTATTTTTTACCTAGGTGACTTTACCGAAAAACCCCTAAGAGTATGAATCCTTGCAGTCACGAAAGCTTCAAATCTAGAAAGAAAGAAAAAAAAACCCTCCTTGGAAATTCACTGTAACAACAAGTATAACCCGTAAAAACAAAGTTTTTCACTATAAATCCTTTATATGCGTGGCGGCTAGAGTCCTCTCGTCCTCTGGCTTGAGATGGCTGCCACCTATGGGTCAGATGATTGCATTGCACCATTAAGCAATTGGTAATTAAATATAATANTTTTGTCCTAAACAGTGTAAAATTTTGGGGAAAAAAATTTGACGAACATTAATTGTCACGCACAACGAGTCTGTGTGAAAATGTCAGCTCGATTGGATCACGGGAAGTGGGTTAAAAAACGACCGAAAGATTTGCACGGTCGTAAGCAAGCAAGCAAGTGAACTTAATATAAAGGATTTTAAAAAAAATGCACTTTCGATTTGACCTGAAATTCCGACAAACCGGAAGGGTCGCTCAATACACGCGAATCGTCGCCCAATGCCGCCTCGGGTCCGCCCAATTCCCGTCGAGGGAATTGGGCGACCCACGGAGGTCTATTCCCCCCCCAACCCAAAAAAAGGTCGCTTAATTCCCCCTGACCCTGACCCTGGTGATGGGGGGGGAGCGGCGGAGAGGGGTGAGTGTACATCAGAGGCCTGCACTAAATTGACCACAGGGACCTACCAGTGCACCCCACCCCCTCCAAGTTGCCTTTAAAAATTAAAATTGCGCTTAAAGCAAACGGAGGCACACGCAGGAGGGTGGTGGTGCTGGAGGTGACGCCCGCGTCTCACGATGAGAGTTCGTCTCTTTAAGGCATCTCTGGGGCAACACGGTGGCGAGGAGATGTTAACTACCTCGCCTGGTGTACAGGAGGTCGTGGGTTCGATTTCGACCCTGACGCNTGCTGCTGTATATTTGGAGTTTGCGTGTCTCTCTCTCTCATCATCATCACGGTGGCGAGGAGATGTTAACTACCTCGCCTGGTGTACAGGAGGTCGTGGGTTCGATCCCAACCATGACGCCTGCTGCTGTATATTTGGAGTTTGTGTGTTTCTCTCTCTCATCATCATCACGGTGGCGAGGAGATGTTAACTACCTCGCCTGGTATACAGGAGGTCGTGGGTTCAGTCCCAAACCTGACGTCTGCTGCTGTATATTTGGAGTTTGCGTGTCTCTCTCTCTCATCATCACGGTGGCTAGGAGATGTTAACTACCTCGCCTGGTGTACAGGAGGTCGTGGGTTCGATCGCAACCCTGACGCCTGCAGTATATTTGGTGCTTGCGGTGTCTCTCTCTCTCATCATCATCACGGTGGCTAGGAGATGTTAACAACCTCGCCTGGTGTACAGGAGGTCGTGGGTTCGATCCCAACCCTGACGCCTGCTGCTGTATATTTGGAGTTTGCGTGTCTCTCTCTCTCATATCATCACGATGGCGATATGTTAACTACCTCGCGCAGGAGGTCGTGGCATCGATTTCAACCCTGATGGCTGTATATTTGAAGCTTGCCTCTCCCCCTGGTTGCGTGGATTTGTCCCGGGTCCTCAGGGTTTTACCCTTCACATTTAAATGTACGATATCGAGCATTTGGGCTGCTACAAATTTCCACGCGATATGCCAACTTCGTTGAGATATCATTTGTGGCCAGGTCACTTCTGAAAAAGAGCTACAGTAAGGGAAAAAAGTATTTGATCCCCTGCTGATTTTGTACGTTTGCCCACTGGCAAAGAAATGATTAGTCTATAATTTTAATGGTAGTTTATTTGAACAGTGAGAGACATAATAACCACAAAAAAATCCAGNAAAAGCATGTCAAAATGTTATAAATTGGTTTGCATTTTAATGAGGGAAATAAGTGTTTGACCCCTCTGCAAAACATGACTTAGTACTTGGTGGCAAAACCCTTGTTGGCAATCACAGAGGTCAGACGTTTCTTGTAGTTGGCCACCAGGTTTGCACACATCTCAGGAAGGATTTTGTCCCACTCCTCTTTGCAAATCTTCTCCAGGTCATTAAGGTTTCGAGGCTGACGTTTGGCAACTCGAACTTCAGCTCCCTCCACAGATTTTCTGTGGGATTAAGGTCTGGAGACTGGCTAGGCCACTCCAGGACCTTAATGTGCTTCTCTTGAGCCACTCCTTTGTTGCCTTGGCCGTGTGTTTTGGGTATTGTCATGCTGGAATACCCATCCACGACCCATTTTAATGCCCTGGCTGAGGGAAGGAGGTTCTCACCCAAATTTAACGGTACATGGCCCCGTCCATCGTCCCTTTGATGCGGTGAAGTTGTCCTGTCCACTTAGCAAAAAACACCCCCAAAGCATAATGTTTCCACCTCCATGTTTGACGGTGGGGATGGTGTTCTTGGGGTCATAGGCAGCATTCCTCCTCCTCCAAACACGGCGAGTTGAGTTGATGCCAAAGAGCTCCATTTTGGTCTCATCTGACCACACCACTTTCATCCAGTTGTCCTCTGAATCATTCAGATGTTAATTGGCAAACTTCGGACGGGCATGTATATGTGCTTTCTTGAGCAGGGGACCTTGTGGGCGCTGCAGGATTTCAGTCCTTCGCGGCTTAGTGTGTTACCAACTGTTTTCTTGGTGACTATGGTCCCAGCTGCCTTAAATCATTGACAATATCCTCCGTGTAGTTCTGGGCTGATTCCTCACCGTTCTCATGATCATTGCAACTCCACGAGGTGAGATCTTGCATGGAGCCCCAGGCCGAGGAGATTGACAGTTCTTTTGTGTTTCTTCCATTTGGGAATAATCGCACCAACTGTTGTCACCTTCTCACCAAGCTGCTTGGCGATGGTCTTGTAGCCCATTCCAGCCTTGTGTAGGTCTACAATCTTGTCCCTGACATCCTTGGAGAGCTCTTTGGTCTTGGCCATGGTGGAAGTTTGGAATCTGATTGATTGCTTCTGTGAACAGGTGTCTTTTATACAGGTAACAAGCTGAGATTAAGAGCACTCTCTTTAAGAGTGTGCTCCTAATCTCAGCGCGTTACCTGTATAAAAGACACATGTAAGCCAGAAATCTTTCTGATTGAGAGGGGGTCAAATACTTATTTCCCTCATTAAAATCCAAATAAATTTATACATTTTGACATGCGTTTTCTGGATGTTGTTGTTATTATTCTGTCTCTCACTGTTCAAATAAATCTACCATTAAAATTATAGACTGATCATTTCTTTGTCCGTGGGCAAACGTACAAAATCAGCAGGGGATCAAATACTTTTCCCCTCACTGTAACTCAGTGGGCCAAACCTTGTAAAATAAAAAAAATGTTAAATAGTTGTCGCAGTAAGGTGGCGATTATTGCTGCTGCTGCTACTGCTGTGTAAATTCCAAACTTAGTAATTTGCGCGGTGTAAATTTCAACGCCAATAATTGGCAAAAGTTTGGACCGTGACGCCGGCACGAACGCAAATCTTTCACGTCCACGTTGCGAGCGAAACAGATGGCGCCAAGTCGCAGTATCATTATCGTCGTCATTACTATTGGCGTAAGAAGGAACACGGAGGCTCAATGTACTGGGAAGGGCTCTCTCAGTGCGGGATGAAGCCAGTGCAGGGCATGTAGCATATGTTATAAAGGGCCCTAAATAGAAAAAAACATTAATATTAGAACATATTTTTTCTACTTGTGTAGAGAAGTTCCCACGGACGGACTCGGAGACGGAGCTAAGTTAAGGGCTTTCGCCGGGTTTATTAAAGCTTATCAATAACACACAGCAGGGTACACAACTCCCAGGGGCTAGGGGTCCTACTCTGAGTGCGGGTCCCTGCCGGCTAGCTCCAGTCTCTCTCTCTCGTGTCGGACCGGGGACTCTGCCGACTCCACCGAGCGAAGAGAGAAGCACCTCTACGGCTACCACCGGCTTCTCCCCAAACTCACTCTTCTGCCGACTCCACCGACACACACACACAGACACACACACAGNCACACACACAGACACACACACAGACACACACAGACACACACAGACACACACACAGACACACAGACACACACACACAGACACACACACAGACACACACCTCTACGGCTACCACCGGCTTCTCCCACTCACCACTCGATCCCTCTCTCTACCCCTGGTTCCCTCTTCACCCTGCTTACTCTACCCGTTCCCACAGTGACCCCGCCACGTCACGGGTCTCCCTTAAGTCCCCAGGAGACGTGACGTCATCGCACTGAACGGCACACCTGACGTCACGTCCCCATTTTACTCCTCTACACTTGCATAGTAGTAATTGTATATTTCTCTCAGCCAATAATATTCACCTAACCTTCACCCAGTCGTTCTTTCGTATAGTAATATAGAGCAAGTGCAGAATCACTGAACGGATTTGTGTTTCAATTTAAAGCTTTGTACTGCAGGGATATCTTCTTGGTTCTTTCGGTAAAGTCACGTAGAAGGGAAATAATAAAATAATAAAATAAAACATAATTAAATAATTCTCACGACGTTTCGGCCACAACGCAAGCAGCCGTCCTCAGGTGAGGAACAGGTCTGTCGGAAAGACAGCGTCTGAATGAAACACCACCAGGCTTGGCAGCGTATATTTAAGCTGGGTTGGAGGGGGAAGAGCGCCTTGACAAAATAATTTGCATATCAAGAGGAATTTAGCATATTTATGGAAATTCAGATTTGGATTAGTCACTACTTGTGGAATGCGTAGATAGGTTCAAAGAAAATAACACAAGTAAAAACTACGACGTTTAGATCGCAACACGAGCGTCCGTCATCAGGAAGTGGGCGTTAGCTTCTAAAGGAAAACTGTTTGTAAAGGTTGACAATCGTTGTAGGAGGAGTGACGAGCATTGGCTGAAGAGAATGGGGGTGAGTGAAGCTTCCAGAAAAGGGGACTCGGGGAGTATAAAAGGGGGACAGCACAAGGAGAAATGGACGGTTTGAGAGAAACGAGTTCAAGTGTAATAATACTCTTGGAGACGCTTGTGGAATCGTCCTTTTATTATTCCAGTTCACAAGTACTCCCCGCTGCTGGCAGGCAACGGGGAGTGGGCAGACAGACCGCAAGAGACGCACCGCCACGTGGCGCACTCGGAGCCCGCTCGCGTGTGGCCCTCTCTTCCTTCGTTCCTCGTCTGACCACGTGTCCTCGGCTCTCCCTTATTTAACGCCTGGGTCACGTGGTACGCTCCAGCCAATCCTTGGTAGCCTGCGCCGAATCTTCTAGATTCCTCCATCAACTCCGGGACCACGCCCCTGACTTGTCTTCCCATTGGCTGAGGCCAAGACCAGCAGAACCAATCACTCTAGCTGACATCCCTCGATCACGCCAGGGCCATGCTCTCAGGCTCTCCCCCCATTGGCTGTAAAGCAGGACCGGCAAAACCGATCACCACGTGAGCCGGACATAGGCTCTTATTACACAAGCACCAAGAGCGAAGCCTGGGCCTAGACACAGTGGAACGTGTCCAGACGCGTGCTCTGAGTAAAGAACGAACGTGTGTTGCGTCGCTACACCGACTTCGACTACGGTGAACTACAACGGCGACCTGACACTGGCAGCGATGATAGGGGGAAACTTCCACTATTTCGACACACACACACAATGTAGCGGGATAATAAACAACAACAACAGCAGGGAAATTAAAAGTGCGTTGTTGTTGATAATTGTTTTTTTTATTATCAGAGTTATGTTTTTTGTTTGCATTATGGCTGCAGGTATTGTGGTCTATGCAAACATGACTCTTGTAAAAAAGGTGTCAGTTTTGTTGCCAGATAGAAGGATAAAAACAAATAATTTTTACTGGCAAATGAGGTTCCAATGGTGTAAATGCTTACCCTGAGCCCTCATACTCTGATGGTGGATTGTCTTTGAGTTGTGCGCCTTTTGCGTCATCTGGTCCAACCCATGTGAGACTAGTCTCTAAGAAAGCTGTCTCGGGTGTGGACCAATCAACTTCAAGGACAGTGCATATATTATCAGTTATGTTTTTTGTTTGCATTATGGCTGCAGGTATTGTGGTCTATGCAAACATGACTCCTTGTNAAAAAAAATGTCAGTTGTTGCCAAATAGAAGGGTAAAAAAACAATTATCATATTTTTACTGGCAAATGAGGTTCCAATGGTGCGTTGTTGTTGTTGTTGTTCTTCGTAAGAATGTAAGGGATAGGAAAGAGAGGGAAGACAGAGTATTGGCTTGCCGACGACATCACAAGCGATCGGTGCCTGGAAAGATGTGGAGCAACTACTTGAGCATTTCAAATCTTGAGCAACTTCAAATCTAGAAATACTTGAGCATTTCTTTACAACTGCTTGTGTTTCAGTTTGTTGTGCTATACACTACGTACTACACTGCTATAGAGTACACTATACACTACTCTATACTTCACTGCTATACAGTACACTACTATACACTAACTTTACACTACACCACTATACTACATTGAAAACGATTTTCTTTCGAACTGCTTTTTGTGTTTAGTTTGTTGTCCTCCCCGCACACCTGCACATTAACACGGGTTGGATACGTACGGTGCGAAAGAAGTTCAAGGTATTGTACATGCAAGAGCGAGAGAGAACAAGGTGAAAACAAATGACGAAACGTGCAATGGACCCTAACTCCGGGACTGTCTGCCCCACATGGATCGCGACGATGACGATGATGGCGATAGTGACGAGGATGGCGATGAAGACGACAATGATCATGATGAAGATGATTATGACGGTGATGATGGTGACGATGATGATCACGATGATCATGATGACGATGATGATGACGGTGATGATGGCGACGATGATGATCATGATGATGACGGTGATGATGATGGTGACGATGATCATGACGATGATCATGATGACGATGACGATGATCATGATGATGATGATGACGGTGATGATGGCAACGATGATGATCACGATGACAATGATCATGATGATGATGACGGTGATGATGATGGTGACGATGATGATGACGATGACAATGATCATGATGAAGATGATGATGACGGTGATGATGGCGACGATGATGATCACGATGACAATGATCATGATGGCGATGATCATGATGATGATGACGGTGATGATGGTGACGATGATGATGACGGTGTTCATGATGACGAGTATGATCACGATGACGATGGTGGTGACGATTACAACGATGATAATGAGGATTATGATAATGGTGATGACGGTGATGATGACGATATAAACCCACGAAAAAAACCCTCTCATGGATAATATTCGGTCGCGAAAGTCCGACGCTATTATTCTGTACGTGTTAAACACAATAACAAGAGAATTTAAATAATCTCGCTTGACAAAGACGAAGCTTATTTCTCGGCTTTGTTTGGATATTTTTTTTTCGGCCGTCCGCTCGGCAGTTTCCAAGACTCCCCTCCGTGGGAATTAATCTGCTTCGCGGTGGGACAAGCCTCTGAGACGGGAGAGGAGAGGTGGGTTTGTAATCTGACACCCACCCACACTTTTGTTCGCTAATGTGACGGCATCACAAGCCCCACGTGCGTGCGCGCGCGTGTGGCGACGCGCGTTAGCGCTCGCGAAGTGCACTTGCCCCTAGCGGTCTTGTCGAGGCTATACGGGGGATCTTTGTCTCTTTTTGTGGCGTAGCGATCAACGTTAACGCTGCGCTATGAAACCGGCCCCCCGAGTTCGATTCCCGCTCGCGATCACCAACACCCGATGGCGATTATCTTAACCCGGTCCCGGGCCTCCCCTCGGTCGACTCAGCCTCAAATGCGTAACCTGGTGCAGTCTGCAAATATCGCTACTGGGGAGACAAAAGCGGTCTATCTTTGTTTCTCTGTCTGTCTCTCTGTCTGTCTCTTTTGTCTCTGTCTATTTCTCTGTCTGTCTCTCTGTCTCGCTCTCTGTCTCTGTCTGTCTCGCTGTCTGTCTCTCTTTGTCTCTGTCTATTTCTCTGTCTCGAAGTCTCTCTCTGTCTGTCTCTCTCTCTCTCTCTCTTTTTTACGATCAGTGGAAACAAGAAGATGCTCGGTGTAGTCGGCACTTTGCTTCGTTCATCATTTCGTAATTTTTTTAATAATAACTCTGCTTTATGTAAACCCACCTCTCGCTCACTCTTTCGTTCACTCTCTCGCTCGTTCTCTCGCTCGCTCACTCTCTCGCTCTCTCTGTCTCTCTCTTTTTCTTTGTCTCGACGAGAGCGAGACAATCCTGAGCGGCTGCTGCCCCTGCCCTGGTGGGACCCGAGCGCACGAGGCGAGAGGGGCCCGATCCGAAGGCACCTCGCGTGGCCGTCCCGTTGGGATGCGACGCCTCGTGTGGGATGCAGAGAGCGGGCACTCTGCACGGGCCGTGACGGAGCCGAGAAATCTCTCCCATATTTTAAATTAAAATACAAAAAAATCTCTCCCACTCTGTTTTTTTTTTCATTTTTATTTTTCCAAAGCTCCCGAGAGAGCTTGCAAAAATTGCCGACACCGACTGTGTTTCAAGTCAGCGTGGCGGGGTATTGGGAAAAGTTTTCAATTAGCAATAATCGCGCCTCGGATAAACCTCATTGGGTACGATACTGTCACTGCACAAAGCTCTCATCTCTCTCTTCTCTCTCGCCTCTTTTTTTACGATCACAGGAAGCAAGAAGATGCTCGGTGTAGTCGGCACTTGGCTTCTATCATCATTTCGTTTGTTTATGCTTTGCTTTATGTAAACCTTTTTAAATAAATATTTAACAAAATATTCTCGCTCTGCTCTCTTTTCCCATTTCCTCTCTCTCTACCCCCCTCTGNCCCCCCCTCTCTCTACCCCTCTCTCCCTCTTCTCTCTCCTATTCCTCCTTTTTTACGATCAGTGGAAACAGAAGATGCTCGGTGTAGTCGGCACTTTGCTTCGTTCATCATTTCGTAATTTTTTTTTTAATAACTTTGTTTATGTAAACCCCACCTCTCGCTCACCCTCTCGCTCACTCTCTCGCTCACTCTCTCGCTCTCTCTCTCGTTCTGCACGCGCCCTTCTCGCAGTCCGACGGCCTCCGACGGGTAGCTCATATCAGCATGCAGAGTTCCCGTCATCTGCCACCGAGCACACGGCCTCCTCCATCGCCCACTGCTCCTTGAAGGCCGGCACGGCGTGGGTCAGCCGCGCCGCATGGCGGAACTCCAGCCCACACCCTGGCTCCGACCAGAGCGCGGAAGATGCCCAGGCTGCTGGCCGGACGTTTCCCCTCCAGGCCACCTTCCTCGCCCTGTGCATGGCGAGCTTGGCGTAGCAGCTATCTCTCTCTGCCGTCACCGTGAAACCGCGCTTGCATCTCAATCACCGGTCCGACAGGGCTCCACACCGCCGCTTGTTACGCGCGTTGCTTCACAGCGCACACTCAAAAAGGGGAATCTGGGCTCGATCCCGGCCCCCGGGGGGTCCCTTCACGCGTGCAGGAGGGGGGTCTAGGGGAGCGGTGGTGCAGCGGTTAGCGCAGCGAACCCGGCGACCCGAGGTCGATTCCCGTCCTGGGAATGAGTGCCTGGTGCGGTGTGTAGTAAGCATCGCCACTGGGAGACAAAGGCGGTCGGGCGTGGTGCTGGCCACCCACCCCTCGTGTGCCGTCCGGCCTTCATAGGTGCTCGCTAACAGCACTTGCCCCTACAGCCTGTTAAGTCTACACGGGGGATCTTTGTCTTTGGTAATGATGACAATGATGGCGATGATGTTGATGATGATGGTGGTGAGGATGGCGATGGTGATGATGGTGATGATGATAAGTGCCCGGTGTTGTGTGTAAACATTGGGGAGACAAAGGCGGCCGGGCGTGGTGCTGGCCACCCGTGGTGCCCTTATAAAACTCAACGTTTAACCAACTCACGCCGGCTTGTGCCAGCCCTCACAGTCGGCCACATTTTGCGGAATACACCACGCCGCCGTTGACCCTGGCCATTGACCGAGCAACCCAACGTTCCTACCAGCTCCCTCCGCAGGAATGTGTTTGTGATGGCGCTTGTTAACCCGGTGAAGGTTTTCTTGAGTCTCAAGACGATTTTCTTTCTTACAGGAGGTCCCTGCCGTGTAGGGAAGGTGGCGATCTCACTTGCTGTGTGTGTGTGGTCACAGTGGAGTCAAATCACAGCCACGCTCACACACAAGACAAAGGTGCCCCCCCCCAACGTATAGCCTTACCAGACTGTTGGGGCAAGTGCTGTTCGTGAGTTAAAGGGCCGGGAGGGTGGGTGACCAGCACAACGCCGGACGCCTCTGTCTCCCCGTAGTAGCGTTGTTTACACACCGCACCAAGGTAACTCAATTTAGGTTGAGTCGACCTATGGGATATCCCAGGACTCCATACAAAGACAAAGATCCCCGTATAGCCTTCACAGACTGTAGGGGCAAGTGCTGTTAGCGAACACGCTCATTCTCTCTCGCCCACACACACAAACTGTCACTCACTCTCTGCAGAACACGTCATACACAGCAGGCATCCAATCTGCCGCTCCTGTGTGCGGTCGCCGTGGCTAAAATAAACTTTTTAAAAAACCTACGAACTAACGCTTTTAGTTTACCAGGCAAGCCCCCCCCCACACACTGAGCTGCTAGGTAGCTCTTTTACAGAAGCGACCTGGACATCACAAATGATAGCCCAACGAAGTTGGTGGCTCACCACCACCATCATCATCACACTGAAATGCATGGCAGGCAAATACGCTGAGCGCGCGATGTCGATCGCAAATGTGGAGTGGGGAAAACCTGAGGACCCGGCGAAAAATCAACGCGACCACGGGGAAAGAGAGAGAGAGAGACGCAAACTCCACATGAACAGCAGGCGTCAGGGTCGGGATCGAAACTACGAACTCCTGCACACCAGGCGAGGTAGTTAACATCTCCTAGCCACCGTGATGATGATGAGAGAGAGAGAGACGCAAACTCCAAATATGCAGCAGGCGTCAGGGTCTGGATCTAACCACGAACTCCTGCATACCAGGCGAGGTAGTTAACATCTCCTAGCCACCGTGATGATGATGAGAGAAAGACACGCAAACTCCAAATATACAGCAGACGTCAGGGTTGGGATCGAACCAGTATAAGTGGGGGGCGAGGCGCGGTGCAGANGGGGGGGGGGCTTCTGGCGTATAAATAATTAATAAATAAATTCGATAGTATTAGTCACGTGCGGCTCACGAGGCAAGCGCGAGTTCACGGCTCTCGCATCGCACCCGAAGCTCCACCACCACCATCACTCCGATGCCGACTTGAATATTTAAATGCCGATTTGTTTTAAGCACCTGCCAGGATCATAGCAGTCCCACCCCCACCAACTTCACCTTCTTACCCCCCAGTAATCGGCTACCCCCTTCAGATGAGGGATGCAGAGTAACCCGGGGATGCGTTGAAGTGAATGGATCTCTCTGAGATTAGTGGAGCTCCCTGTAGCTCACTGTGAGTGTGAAGTGGGTGGCCAGCACCACGCCCGACCGCCTCTCCGATGTTTACACACAACACGGGCACTCATCATCATCACCATCATCACCATCATCCATCCTTACCATCATCATCATCAACATCATCGCCATCATTGTCATCATTACCAAAAACAAAGATCCCCCGTGTAGCCTTAACAGACTGTTGCGGCAAGTGCTGTTAGCGAGCACCTATGAAGGCCGGAACGTCTTCTTGGTTCTTTCGGTAAAGTCACGTAGAATGGAAGTAATAAAATAAACAAATAAAACATAATAAAATAATTCTCAAGACGTTTCGGCCACAACGCAAGCAGCCGTCCTCAGGTGAAAACCAGGTCTGTCGGGGAGACAGCGTCTGAATGAAACAGCACACGAGCTTGGAGCATGTATATAAGCTGGGTTGGAGGGGGGAAAGGGCGCTTCGACGAAAGAATTTGCATATCAAGAGGACTTTACCGAAAGAACCAAGAAGATGAATCCCTGCAGTCACGAAAGCTTTAAATCGAAATTTAAGGCAGGAACGGTCCACGAGGGGGCTTGGTGACCAGCACTACTCCCGACCGCCTTTGTCTCCCCAGTGGAGATATTTGCTACACACCGCACTAGACACTCATTTGAGGCTGAGCCGACCCGTGGCCCAGGACCGGTTCAGACATTCGCCGTTGGCACTTGCCGCGAGTGAGGATCGATCGGGGACCCCACGTGGTTCGCATCTTAACCCCGCTCCGACCACGACCCACCACCACCACCACCTGGCGCTGTGAGCGGGAGATGGGAGGGGGGTGGGTGGTGGTGGTGACCCCCCCCACCCAGCCACACCCCTAGGACCTCTGGGTTCCCACCGACTCCACAGCCAGTGCGTAAATCTCCGCCTTGCCAACACCCCCCCCCGCCCCAGTGAGGCGGCTCACAAATCTCCGCTCGCGATCCTGGGCTCTGAATTTGAATATTTATTAAATTATTTCTCCTATACGGGTGATGGCATTTACATTGGGAGCTCCCGAGACGCTCCGTGAATTTACCGTGATTGGGGCGGTGGGGGGGGGCGTAAGGGAGGGGTCGTTGGGTGGAAGGAGGGGGGGGAGGTGGGGCGAGGGGGGCAAGCTCTGGCTGAGTGGCTGCGTGAGTTATGTGAGTTGAGCGAATGTGTGGGCTACATGGAGATCCACTCACTCTCAGAGGAGCTACATGGAGATCCACTCACTCTCACAGTGAGCCTCAGGGAGATCCACTCACTCTCAGAGTGAGCTACAGGAGATCCACTCACTCTGAGAGTGAGTGAATCTCCATTAACTCACTCTCAGAGTGAGTTACATGGAGATCCACTCACTCTCAGAGTGAGTTACAGGGAGATCCACTCACTCTCACAGTGAGCTACATGGAGATCCACTCACTCTCACAGTGAGTTACATGGAGATCCACTCACTCTCAGAGTCAGCTACAGGGAGATCCACTCACTCTCACAGTGAGCTACAGGAGATCCACTCACTCTCAGAGTGAGCTACATGGAGGTCCACTCACTCTCACAGTGAGCTACAGGGAGATCCACTCACTCTCACAGTGAGCTACAGGGAGATCCACTCACTCTCACAGTGAGCTTCAGGGAGATCCACTCAGTCTCAGAGTGAGCTACATGGAGATCCACTCACTCACACAGTGAGCTACAGGGAGATCCACTCACTCTCAGAGTGAGCCTCAGGGAGATCACTCACTCACACAGTGAGCCTCAGGGAGATCCACTCACTCTCACAGTGAACTACAGGGAGATCCACTCACTCTCACAGTGAGCTACATGGAGATCCACTCACTCTCACAGTGAGCCTCAGGGAGATCCACTCATTCTCAGAGTGAGCCTCAGGAGATCCACTCACTCTCAGAGTGAGCTTCATGGAGACCCACTCACTCTGACAGTGAGTTACATGGAGATCCACTCACTCTCAGAGTGAGCTACAGGGAGAATCACTCACTCTCAGAGTGAGCTACAGGGAGATCCATTCACTCTCACAGTGAGCTCAGGGAGATCCACTCACTCTCAGAGTGAGCCTCAGGGAGATCCACTCACTCTCACAGTGAGCCTCAGGGAGATCCACTCACTCTCACAGTGAGCTACAGGGAGATCCATTCACTCTCAGAGTGAACTACAGGGAGATCCACTCACTCTCAGAGTGAGCTACATGGAGATCCACTCACTCTCACAGTGAGCTACATGGAGATCCACTCACTCTCACAGTGAGCCTCAGGGAGATCCACTCACTCTCACAGTGAGCTACAGGGAGATCCACTCACTCTCAGAGTGAGCTACATGGAGATCCACTCACTCTCAGAGTGAGCTACATGAAGATCCACTCACTCTCAGAGTGAGCTACAGGGAGATCCACTCACTCTCAGAGTGAGCTACAAAGATCCACTCACTCTCACAGTGAGCTACAGGGAGATCCACTCACTCTCACAGTGAGCTACAGGGAGATCCACTCACTCTCAGAGTGAGCTACATGAAGATCCACTCACTCTCAGAGTGAGCTACATGGAGATCCACTCACTCTCACAGTGAGCTACATGGAGATCCACTCACTCTCAGAGTGAGCTACATGGAGATCCACTCACTCAGAGTGAGCTACATGGAGATCCACTCACTCTCACAGTGAGCCTCAGGGAGATCCACTCACTCTCAGAGTGAGCTACATGGAGATCCACTCACTCTCACAGTGAGCTACATGGAGATCCACTCACTCTCACAGTGAGCTACAGGGAGATCCACTCACTCTCAGAGTGAGCTACATGGAGATCCACTCAGTCTCACATTGAGCTACATGGAGATCCACTCAGTCTCACAGTGAGCTACATGGAGATCCACTCACTCTCAGAGTGAGCTACAGGGAGATCCACTCACTCTCACATTGAGCTACATGGAGATCCACTCACTCTCAGAGTGAGCTACATGGAGATCCACTCACTCTCAGAGTGAGCTACAGGAGATCCACTCAGTCTCACAGTGAGCTACATGGAGATCCACTCACTCTCAGAGTGAGCTACAGGAGATCCACTCAGTCTCAAATTGAGCTACATGGAGATCCACTCAGTCTCACAGTGAGCTACATGGAGATCCACTCACTCTCAGAGTGAGCTACAGGGAGATCCACTCACTCTCACAGTGAGCTACAGGGAGATCCACTCACTCTCAGAATCAGCTACAGGGAGATCCACTCACTCTCAGAGTGAGCTACATGGAGATCCACTCACTCTCACATTGAGCTACATGGAGATCCACTCACTCTCAGAGTGAGCTACAGGAGATCCACTCACTCTCAGAATGAGCTACAGGAGATCCACTCACTCTCAGAGTGAGTTACAGGGAGATCCACTCACTCTCAGAGTGAGCTACGTAAAGATCCACTCACTCTCAGAGTGAACTACAGGGAGAGCCACTCACTCTCAGAGTGAGCTACAGGGAGATCCATTCACTCTCAGAGTGAACTACAGGGAGAGCCACTCACTCTCAGAGTGAGCTACAGGGAGATCCACTCACTTTCAGAGTGAACTACAGGGAGAGCCACTCACTCTCAGAGTGAGCTACAGGGAGATCCATTCACTCTCAGAGTGAACTACAGGGAGATCCACTCACTCTCAGAGTGAGCTACAGGGAGATCCACTCACTCTCACAGTGAGCTCAGGGAGATCCACTCACTCTCACAGTGAGCTACAGGGAGATCCACTCACTCTCAGAGTGAACTACATGGAGATCCACTCACTCTCAGAGTGAGCTCAGGGAGATCCTCTCACTCTCACAGTGAGCTACATGGAGATCCACTCACTCTCAGAGTGAGCTACATGGAGATCCACTCACTCTCAGAGTGAGCTACATGGAGATCCACTCACTCTCAGAGTGAGCTACATGGAGATCCACTCACTCTCAGAGTGAGCTACAGGGAGATCCACTCACTCTCAGAGTGAGCTACAGGGAGATCCACTCACTCTCAGAGTGAGATACAGGGAGATCCACTCACTCTCAGAGTGAGCTACAGGGAGATCCACTCACTCTCACAGTGAGCTACATGGAGATCCACTCACTCTCAGAGTGAGCTACATGGAGATCCACTCACTCTCAGAGTGAGCTACAGGGAGATCCACTCACTCTCACAGTGAGCTACATGGAGATCCACTCACTCTCAGAGTGAGCTACAGGGAGATCCACTCACTCTCAGAGTGAGCTACAGGGAGATCCACTCACTCTCAGAGTGAGCTACAGGAGATCCACTCACTCTCACAGTGAGCTACAGGGAGATCCACTGACTCTCACAGTGAGCTACAGGGAGATCCACTCACTCCCACAGTGAGCTACAGGAGATCCACTCACTCTCACAGTGAGCTACAGGAGATCCACTCACTCTCAGAGTGAGCTACAGGAGATCCACTCACTCTCAAGTGAGCTACAGGAGATCCACTCACTCTCAGAGTGAGCTACAGGGAGATCCACTCACTCTCACAGTGAGCTACATGGAGATCCACTCACTCTCAGAGTGAGCTACAGGGAGATCCACTCACTCTCAGAGTGAGCTACAGGGAGATCCACTCACTCTCAGAGTGAGCTACAGGGAGATCCACTCACTCTCACAGTGAGCTACAGGGAGATCCACTCACTCTCACAGTGATCTACAGGGAGATCCACCACCCACACAGTGAGCTACAGGGAGATCCACCCACTCTCACAATGAGCTACAGGGAGATCCACTCACTCTCACAGTGAGCTACATGGAGATCCACTCACTCTCAGAGTGAGCTACAGGAGATCCGCTCACTCTCACAGTGAGCTACATGGAGATCCACTCACTCTCAGAGTGAGCTACAGGAGATCCACTCACTCTCACATTGAGCTACAGGGAGATCCACTCACTCTCACAGTGAGATCAGGAGATCCACTCACTCTCACAGTGAGCATCAGGAGATCCACTCACTCTCACAGTGAGTCAGGGAGATCCACTCACTCTCACAGTGAGCTCAGGGAGATCCACTCACTCTCACAGTGAGCTACAGGAGATCCACTCACTCTCACAGTGAGCCTCAGGGAGATCCACTCACTCTCACAGTGAGCTACAGGGAGATCCACTCACTCTCACAGTGAGCCTCAGGGAAATCCACTCACTCTCACAGTGAGCTACAGGAGATCCACTCACTCTCAGAGTGAGCTACAGGGAGATCCACTCACTCTCACAGTGAGCCTCAGGGAGATCCACTCACGCTCACAGTGAGCTATAGGGAGATCCACTCACTCACACAGTGAGCTACAGGGAGATCCACTCACTCTCACAGTGAGCTACAGGGAGATCCACTCACTCTCAAGTGAGCTCATAGAGATCCACTCACTCTCAGAGTGAGCTACAGGGAGATCCACTCACTCTCACAGTGAGCTACATGGAGATCCACTCACTCTCAGAGTGAGCTACAGGGAGATCCACTCACTCTCACAGTGAGCTACATGGAGATCCACTCACTCTCACAGTCATCTACAGGGAGATCCACTCACTCTCAGAGTGAGCTACAGGGAGATCCACTCACTCACACAGTGAGCTACATGGAGATCCACTCACTCTCAGAGTGAGCTACAGGAGATCCACTCACTCACACAGTGAGTACATGGAGATCCACTCACTCTCAGAGTGAGCTACAGGGAGATCCACTCACTCTCAGAGTGAGCTACAGGGAGATCCACTCACTCTCACAGTGAGCTACAGGGAGATCCACTCACTCTCACAGTGAGCTACAGGGAGATCCACTCACCCACACAGTGAGCTACAGGGAGATCCACTCACTCTCACAGTGAGCTACAGGGAGATCCACTCACTCTCACAGTGAGTTACAGGGAGATCCACTCACCCACCAGTGAGCTACAGGGAGATCCACTCACTCTCAGAGTGAGCTCCATGGAGATCCACTCACTCTCACAGTGAGTTACAGGGAGATCCACTCACTCTCACAGTGAGCCTCAGGGAATCTCCCTGAGAGTGAGCCTCAAGTAGATCCACTCACTCTCACAGTGAGCTACAGGGAGATCCACTCACTTTCAGAGTGAGCTCCAGGGAGATCCACTCACTCTCACAGTGAGCTTCATGGAGATCCACTCACTCGCACATTGAGCCTCAGGGAGATCCACTCACTCTCACAGTGAGCTACAGGGAGATCCACTCACTTTCAGAGTGAGCTCCAGGGAGATCCACTCACTCTCACAGTGAGCTACATGGAGATCCACTCACTCGCACATGAGCCTCAGGGAGATCCACTCACTCTCACAGTGAGCTACAGGGAATCTCACTCAGAGTGAGCTCCAGGGAGATCCACTCACTCTCACAGTGAGCTACATGGAGATCCACTCACTCGCACATTGAGCCTCAGGAGATCCACTCAACTTCCACACATTCAGGGGCGCCCGTGTCGGGAATCGAACCCAGGGCCCTTGTCGCTTTGAGGCACGGCTGTTACCACCCGCTCCAGCCTCCTCTGCTCGTGCATCGCGATGTAAATCCTCGATAAAGATGAAACCTTGCACGGGAGTCGTGTTATGCTTCCATGCCTTTGAATTGCTCTCTCTGCACCCACCCATCCACCCAGACATCCCCCAACCTCCAGTCACCCTGCCAGCCACCCACTCAGCCACCCACCCAGCCACCCACCCTTCCTGCTAGCCACCCACCCAGCCAGCCATCCACCCAGCCAGCCACTCACCCTGTCATTCAACCGCCAACCATTCCCTAGCTACCCGCCCAGCCACCCACCCTTCCTTCTCCACCCACCCAGCCCGCCACTAACCCAGCCAGCGACCCACCATGTCAGTCACCCTGCCAGCCATCCTCCCAGCCAGCCACTCACCCTGTCATTCACCCGCCACCACTACCCTATCAGTCCCCTGCCAGCATTCACCTAGCTACTCGCGCAGCCACACAACGTGCCTGCTAGCCACCTACACGCCACGCGCCCAGCAAACCCAGGCAAAAACCCTTGCAGCCACCCACCAACCCACCCAGCCACGAACTCAGCCACTCAGCAACCCACCAACCCAGACACCCACCCACCAACGCACTTGCCAAGACGGTACCGCGGTGTCAAGACGCCTCTGTGGAGGAGGCTCGTGAAGGACGCTACTGGGCAGTTGGAGGCAGTCGCCCTTCAACAACACGGAGGGCGGAGGAGCGACGTTCACAACAACGAGCTGAGCGCCGGGTGGCTAAGCACAGCAAGTTGGCACAGTAGGTGCCCAGGTGGTGCATCAACCACTCGTCTTAGTCAGTCGACCCGTGGCACCTGGGTCTACCCGTGACCTCCTGCCAGCGGGCGTTCGACACTTCACGTGGCCTCAAGGTGCACATAGCCTGGCACAACGTCGTGGTGACGTCACCGCCACTTAGTGGCGAATGGCGGTTGTTGTTGNTGTGTGAGTGTGTGATGTGTGTGTAATGTGTGAGTGTGTGAGTGAGTGTGTGAGTGAGTGAGTGTGTGAGTGTGTTAGTGAGTGTGTGAGTGATTGAGTGTGTGAGTGAGTGTGTGAGTGCTTGAGTGTGTGAATGAGTGAGTGAGTAAGTGAGTGTGTGAGTGAATGTGTGAGTGAGTGTGTGAGTGTGTGAGTGAGTGAGTGTGTGAGTGAGTGTGTGAGTGAGTGTNTGAGTAGTGTGAGTGTGAGTGAGTGTGTGTGTGAGTGAGGTGAGTNTGTGTGTGAGTGAGTGTGTGTGTGAGTGAGTGAGTGTGTGAGTGGAGTGGTGAGTGAGTGTGTGAGTGTGTGTGANTGTGTGTGTGTGATTGAGTGTGTGAGTGTGAGTGTGTGAGTGAGTGAGTGTGTGAGTGTGTGTGTGTGAGTGTGTGTTAATGAGTGAGTGTGTGAGTGAGTGTGTGAGTGTGTGTGTGTGTGAGTGTGTGAATGAGTGANTGTGTGTGAGTGAGTGTGTGAGTGAGTGTGAGTGAGCGGTTTCGAGTGGAGGCGCCTTCCGTCAGCAGTGCCACGTGTCAGTAATTGCAAGGCTGCACATTTCGTCCGTGACAATGAACTTCAGCAATCATCATCCGAATGTTGAGCCCTCTGCCACAATCCACTGCTGGATGAAAAGGCCTCCTCTCCCAAGGGGTTGTCGCGTATGGAGGCTGGTTGACCATACTTCACCACCCTGGTCAGTAGCGGATTGTCATTGACCAGCGGCTACAGAATCGCTAAATTGAGTCTTCACTCGCCACTGATGTTAGCCGTGACAGCTGAGAATCTCGTCTCGGATGCCCGGGTTGGTTCATGGCGCAGCGCGCTAACCGTTGCACCACCGCTCCTCCTCGACGAATAAAAGACAAAGATCCCCCGTATAGTCTGAACAGAATGTTGGGGCAAGTGCTGCGAGCGGCATTCTGAAGGCCGGCACAGCACACGAGGGGTGGGTGGCCAGCACCACGCCCGGCCGCCTTTGTCTCCCAGTGAAAATGTTTACACACCGCGCCAGGTACTCATTTGAGGCCGAGTCGACCAGGGGAGGCCCAGGACCGGTTCAAATAATCGTCACTGGGTGTTGACCCTGAGCGGGCATCGAACTCGAGTCGCCAGGTTCGTAGCGCTACCGCTACACTACCGCTCCCCACTCCTCCGCCTCNACACACACACACACAGTGGGGGGCAGGTGGGGCTCTCCCTCCCCGCGTTGATGAATATACATGACCAGTGAAGAGCCGTGTTACAATTACTCCGGGAATGTATGGCCACGCCACGCCATTACTTCTGTTCTGCTTCGCTGCCCTCTTTAACAGTTCACGGGGGCGATCTCGCTCCACTGCCCCCCACCCCACTACCCTCCCCCCTCAACCCCTACCCCCTTCCCCTCTTCCTCCTCTAGCCAGAGATGAGACTCGAGACGGACGGCGACTTTAGGACTCAAACCACGCGGCGTAGAGCCGCCCCCAACGCGATTGGCCCGAATCGCCTAGCCAGCGAGTGATGAGACACATCAAATCATCATCATCCTGAACATCAACATCATCCTGATCATCAACATCATCCTGATCATCATGGCCGTCATCATCAACCTGATCATCATCATCATCATTCTGATCATCATGGTCGTCATCATCATCCTGATCATCGTCATCATCCTGATCATCATCCTGATCATCATCATCATCCTGATCATCATGGCCGTCATCATCATCCTGATCATCGTCATCATCCTGATCATCATGGCCGTCATCATCATCATCATCATTCTGATCAGCATCATCATCATCATCCGAGACGAGGCTCAAAAGAAAGCCGTCTCTGGTGTGGACCAATCAGTTTCAATGACAATGCATATATTATCAGTGTGTTTTTTTGTTTACATTTTGACCACAAGTATTGTGGTTAAACCGACATAATTCCTCGTAAAAAGATTTCAGTTTTGTTGCCAAAAAAGGGGATGAAATCCTATTATTATTACGAGGAAAACTAAGTTAAAGAAAAATAAAATTAAAATTTTTGCAAGGCTGACAACAAATAAAATTCGGCATTCACAAGTGAAATAACTTTTCGCTCAATCTCTGGAGGCCCGTGGGTTGCAGCACCTGAAGCTCCCCCCCCCCACGCCTTGACCCGGCCCTGCGCTCACCACGTTGTGGGCTTTGCTCTCACTCTCACTTCCCGTTCATCCACCGTCTCTTTGTAGCCGTGGCTCTCACCCCCCACCCTCGTAACGGTTGGCATCCCCCAGGGCTCCGTGTTGGGTCCTCCCTTGATGCCAATGCNTTTTTTTTTTAAATCCTTTATATTAAGTTCACTTGCTTGCTTGCTTGTGCGCTTACGACCGTGCAAATCTTTCGGTCGTTTTTTAACCCACTTCCCGTGATCCAATCGAGCCGACATTTTGCACACAGACTCGTTGTGCGAGACAATTAATGTTCGTGAAATTTTTTCCCAAAATTTTACACTTGATAGGAAAAAATTAACCCACTTCCCGTGATCCAATCGAGCTGACATTTTGCACACAGACTCGTTGTGCGTGACAATTTATTTTACACTTTTTAGGAATTTTTTATATTTAATTACCAATTGCTTAATGGTGGCAGGCAATCATCTGACCCATAGATGGCAGCCATCTCAAGCCAGAGGACGAGAGGACTCTAGCCGCCACGCATATAAAGGATTTATAGTGAAAAACTTTGTTTTTACGGGTTAAATTTTTCCCCTTTCAATCCGTTCAACACGTAGCAGGCCTTCGCGGCCAGTGGTGTTGGTAATCAAGGTTTTTTGGGTTCGATCGCGTAAGTACAAATGTGTCGTGAACCTCACCACCACCTGACACAGCCAGTAAGGTTTGTCACGTAAACAACGCGCCAGTTAGTTACTAATATAGTGTATAGTGTAGTGTTCAGTAGTGTAGTGTATAGTGTAGTGTATAGTGTAGTTTACTACTTCAGCCCACCGGTGTGTTGGTTCTTTCGTAAAGTCACGTAGGTGAAAATAAAATAAAATAAAATCACGACGTTTCGTGATTTGGTCGTGATTTTTTTATTTTTTTATTTTCACCCACGTAACTTTACCGAACGAACCAAAGAGTAATGGATCCTTGCAGTCACGAAAACTTCAAATATAGAATGAATCCACAACATTTACAAATTTGAGTAGTCCGACGTTTCGCTGGTAATCACATTCAGCACCATCATCATCATCGGGCGATTTGCCAGAATGCTGGATCTAATTACCAGCTAAACGTCGAACTTTCTCAATTTGTAAACGTTGTGGAATCAATCTCCAACACACCGGCGGGCTGAAGTAGTATACTACATTTTCTTGGTTCTTTCGGTAAAGTCACGTAGAATGAAAATTATAAAATAATAAAAATAAAACATAATAAAATAATTCTCACGACGTTTCGGCCACAACGCAAGCAGCCGTCCTCAGGTGGAGAACAGGTCTGTCGAGAAGACAGAGTCTGAATGACACACCCTGGCTTGGAGTGTCTATTTAAGCTGGGATGGAGGGGGAAGAGCGCCTTGACAAAATCATTTGGATATCAAGAGGAATTTAGCATATTTATGGGAAATGCAGATATGCGATTAGTACTACTTGTGAAATGCGTAGGAGGTTTGGCGGGGGTTTAAAGTCATATTATGCCCGTGCAGTATGCACTATACACTACACTATACACTACTGTACACTACCCTATACATTATATTAGTATATTATTAGTAACTAATTGGCGCGTTGTTTACGTGACGAACCCTTACTGGTTGTGTTGGGTGGTGGAGAGGTTCACGACACATTTGTTCAATCGCTCGTGTCGCCCATCTGCCGACGACACCGCAATCTTCTTTACCTGTCAGCCTCTCGCCCCGACCCTTCAGACCACATCTCATCCTACCTAACGAGCCATCCCGGCAGGGATGACACAAACATCCCCCTGTCTCTTAACCCTCCTGAACGCACCGTTGCTCTACTTTCACTCATCACTCCACTCCCTCACTTCCCTCCCTCCTTCCCGCCCCTCCTCCCCTCTCCCTCCTCCCTCCCATCCCTCANCCTCCCTCCCTCACCCTCACTCCTCCTTTCCCTCCCTCTCTCCCTCCCTCCTCCCTCTCCTCCTCCTCCCTCCCTCCTTCCTCCCACCCCTTCCCTCCTCCTCCCTCCCCTCCTTCCATTACCCCTCCCTCATCCTCCCTCCCTCCTCCCTCCTCCCTCCTCCCTCCCCTCCCTCCTCCCTCCCTCCCTCCCTCCCTCCTCCCTCCCTCCTCCCCTCCCTCCCTCCCTCCTCCCTCCCCTCCCTCCTCCCTCCCTCCCTCCTCCTTCCCTTCCTCCATNCCTCCTCCGCTCAGTCTCACTCCGATCGCTTCCCTCCGAATTCCCGGCGTCGCCCTTTCATTCCTCAGTGTCGCCTCCACAACCTCCACCACCACCACCACCACCTCCACCACCTCCACCACCACCACCTCCACTCGCTCCTGATCGGTCTCTCCCTGCTGACGCCCTCGGCTCCGCGACGACAAATTCCCAAAAAATACTCGGAAAGCACGTGACGTCATTCACCTCCCCATTCACCTCTCAGCCCCCCCCACCCCCTTCACCTCTCAGCCCCCCCCCACCCCCTTCACCTCCCCATTCACAACTCAGCCCCCCCCACCCCCTTCACCTCCCCATTCACCTCTCAGCCCCCCCCCCCACTCCCTTCACCTCCCCATTCAACACTCAGCCTATTATTTATTATTTACTTTTATTTTTTACCTACGTGACTTTACCGAAAAAAACAAAGAGTATGAATCCTTGCAGTCACGAAAGCTTCAAATCTAGAATACAACAGTTGTGTTAAGATGTTCAACCACCAAATATCAACATTTTTCAAGGTGTGATGTGTGAGTGAGTGAGTGTGTTAGTGGTGAGTGTGGAGTGAGTGTATGATGATTGAGTGTGTGAGTGAGTGTGAAAGTGTGAGATGTGTGGTGTGTGTGTGAGTGAGTTGTGAGTGAGTGAGCGGTTTGGTGGAGGCGCCTTCCGTCAGCAGTGCCCCGTCAGTAATTGCAAGCTGTTTCGTCCGTGACAATGCTTCAAATCATCATCCGAATGTTGAGCTCTGATACTGCTGATGAAAAGGCCCCTCTCCCAAGGGGTTGTCGCGTATGGAGGCTGGTTGACCAACTCCACCCTTCAGTAGCGGATTGTCAGACCAGCGGCTACAGAATCGCTAAATTGAGTCTTCACTCGCCCTGATGTTAGCCGTGACAGCTGAGAATCTGTCTCGGGATGCCCGGGTTGGTTCATGGGCTGCGCGAACCGTTGCACCACCGCTCCTCCTCGACGATAAAGACAAAGATCCCCCGTATAGTCTTAACAGAATGTGGGGCAAGTGCTGCTAGCAAGCATCTCTGAAGGCCGGCACAGCACACGAGGGGTGGGTGGCCAGCACCACGCCCGGCCGCCTTTGTCTCCCAGTGAAAATGTTTACACACCGCATCAGGTACTCATTTGAGGCCGAGTCGACCTAGGGGAGGCCCAGGACCGGTTCAAATAATCGTCACTGGTGTTGGCCCTGAGCGGGCATCGAACTCGAGACGCCAGGTTCGTAGCGCTAACCGCTGCACTACCGCTCCCCACTCCTCCGCCTCCATACACACACACACAGTGGGGGGCAGGTGGGGGCTCTCCCTCCCCGCGTTGATGAATATACATGACCGGTGAAGAGCCGTGTTACAATTACTCCGGGAATGTATGGCCACGCCACGCCATTACTTCTGTTCTGCTTCGCTGCCCTCTTTAACAGTTCACGGGGGCGATCTCGCTCCACTGCCCCCCACCCCACTACCCTCCCCCCTCAACCCCTACCCCCTTCCCCTCTTCCTCCTCTAGCCAGAGATGAGACTCGAGACGGACGGCGACTTTAGGACTCAAACCACGCGGCGTAGAGCCGCCCCCAACTGCGATTGGCCCCGAGCGCCTAGCCAGCGAGTGATGAGACACATCAAATCATCATCATCATCGTGAACATCAACATCATCATGATCATCAACATCATCCTGATCATCATGGCCGTCATCATCAACCTGATCATCATCATCATTCTGATCATCATGGTCGTCATCATCATCCTGATCATCACATCATCCTGATCATCATGGCCGTCATCATCATCCTGATCATCGTCATCCTGATCATCATCCTGATCATCATCATCATCCTGATCATCATGGCCGTCATCATCATCCTGATCATCGTCATCATCCTGATCATCATGGCCGTCATCATCATCATCATCATTCTGATCAGCATCATCATCATCATCCGAGACGAGGCTCAAAAGAAAGCCGTCTCTGGTATGGACCAATCAGTTCAAGGACAACAATGCATATATTATCAGAGTGGGTTTTTTCGTTGGCATTTTGACCACAAGTATTGTGGTTAAACCGACATAATTCCTCGTAAAAAGATTTCAGTTTTGTTGCCAAATAAAGGGGTGAAATCCTATTATTATTACGAGAAAACTAAGTTAAAGAAAAATAAAATTAAAATTTTTGCAAGGCTGACAACAAATAAAATTCGGCATCACAAGTGAAATAACTTTTCGCTCAATCTCTGGAGGCCCATAGGTTGCAGCCTCTGAAGCTCCCCCCCCCCCCCACGCCTTGACCCGGCCCTGCGCTCACCACGTCGTGGGCTTCGATCTCACTCTCACTTCCCGTTCATCCACCGTCTCTTTGTAGCCGTGGCTCTCACCCCTCCACCCTCGTAACGGTTGGCATCCCCCAGGGCTCCGTGTTGGGTCCTCCCTTGATGCCAATGCTTTTTTAAATCCTTTTATTAAGTTCACTTGCTTGCGCGCTTGTGCGCTTACGAACGTGCAAATCTTTCGGTCGTTTTTTAACCCACTTCCCGTGATCCAATCGAGCTGACATTTTGCACACAGACTCGTTGTGCGAGACAATTAATTTTAGTGAAAATTTTTTTCCAAAATTTTACACTTGATAGGAAAAATTAATTATATTTAATTACCAATTGCTTAATGCTGGCAGACAATCATCTGACTCATAGGTGGCAGCCATCTCAAGCCAGAGGACGAGAGGACTCTAGCCGCCACGCATATAAAGGATTTATAGTGAAAACTTTGTTTTTACGGGTTAAATTTTTCCCTTTCAATCCGTTCAACGCGTAGCAGGCCTTCGCGGCCAGTGGTGTTGGTAATCAAGGTTTTTGAGTTCGATCGCGTAAGTACAAATGTGTCGTGAACCTCACCACCACCCGACACAGCCAGTAAGGTTTGTCACGTAAAAAACGCGCCAGTTAGTTACTAATATAGTGTATAGTGTAGTGTTCAGTAATGTAGTGTATAGGTAGTGTATAGTGTAGTTTACTACTTCAGCCCACCGGTGTGTTGGAAAGTGAATTCACAACTCTTGGTTCTTTCGGTAAAGTCACGTAGGTGAAAATAAAATAAAATAAAATCACGACGTTTCGTGATTTTGTCGTGATTTTTTTATTTTTTTATTTTCACCCATGTAACTTTACCGAACGAACCAAAGAGTAATGATCATTGCAGTCACGAAAACTTCAAATCTAGAATGAATCCACAACATTTACAAATTTGAGTAGTCCGACGTTTCGCTGGTAATCACATTCAGCACCATCATCATCATCGGGCGATTTGCCAGAATGCTGGATCTAATTACCAGCTAAACGTCGAACTTTCTCAATTTGTAAACGTTGTGGAATCAATCTCCAACACACCGGCGGGCTGAAGTAGTATACTACATCTTCTTGGTTCTTTCGGTAAAGTCACGTAGAATGAAAATTATAAATAATAAAAATAAACATAATAAAATAATTCTCACGACGTTTCGGCCACAACGCAAGCAGCCGTCCTCAGGTGGAGAACAGGTTTGTCGAGAAGACAGAGTCTGAATGACACACCCTGGCTTGGAGTGTCTATTTAAGCTGGGATGGAGGGGGAAGAGCGCCTTGACAAAATCATTTGGATATCAAGAGGAATTTAGCATATTTATGGGAAATGCAGATATGCGATTAGTACTACTTGTGAAATGCGTAGGAGGTTTGGCGGGGGTTTAAAGTCATATTATGCCCGTGCAGTATGCACTATACACTACACTATACACTACTGTACACTACCCTATACATTATATTAGTATATTATTAGTACCTAATTGGCGCGTTGGTTACGTGACGAACCCTTACTGGTTGTGTCGGGTGGTGGAGAGGTTCACGACACATTTGTTCATTCACTCGTGTCGCCCATCTGCCGACGACACTGCAATCTTCTTTACCTGTCAGCCTCTCGCCCCGACCCTTCAGACCACATCTCATCCTACCTAACGAGCCATCCCCGGCAGGGATGACACAAACATCCCCCTGTCTCTTAACCCTCCTGAACGCACCGTTGCTCTACTTTCACTCATCACTCCACTCCCTCACTTCCCTCCCTCCTTCCGCCCCTCCCTCCCCTCTCCCTCCTCCCTCCCATCCCTCACCCCTCCCTCCCTCACCCTCACTCCTCCTTTCCCTCCCTCTCTCCCCTCCCTCCTCCCTCTCCTCCCTCCTCCCACCCCTCCTTCCTCCCACCCCTTCCCTCCCTCCTCCCTCCCCTCCTTCCATTACCCCTCCCTCATCCCTCCCTCCCTCCTCCCTCCCCTCCCTCCTCCCTCCCTCCCTCCCCTCCCTCCTCCCCCCCTCCCTCCCCTCCCTCCTCCCTCCCTCCCTCCTCCCTCCCCTCCTTCCCCTCCCTCCCCTCCCTCCTCCCTCCCCTCCCTCCTCCCTCCCTCCCTCCTCCTTCCCTTCCATCCATCCCTCCTCTGCTCAGTCTCACTCCGATCGCTTCCCTCCGAATTCCCGGCGTCGCCCTTTCATTCATCAGTGTCGCCTCCACAACCTCCCACGTCCCCATCACGCCGCTCGCACTTTGCCGCTGCCATCCATTACGACGTGCGGTGAAAAGAAACCCCCCCCCACCACCACCTCCAACACCTCCACCACCACCACCACCTCCACCACCACCACCTCCACCACCTCCACCATCACCACCACCACCTCCACCACCTCCACCATCACCACCACCACCTCCACCACCACCCGTCATTCGGACGGCAAACGAGCGAGTTATTTTATTATGAAAGAAAATATATAATTATTCATTTATTCATATGATTCTTTCTATTATTTATAAAAAAAAATTGCCTACGTGACTTTACCGAAAAAAACCTAAGAATATACAAAACGAGGCAGTGTAATACTAATAGCTTCAAAGAGTCTCTCCCCGCTTGTACGCCAGACAGACTAGGCTCTAAGGAAAGCTGTCTCGGGTGTGGACCAATCAACTTCAAGAACAGTGCATATTATTATCATTATCAGAGTTGTTTCTTTTTGTCTGCATTTTGACTGCTTGTGTTGTGGTTATTGTAAACATGATGCCTTGTATAAAGGTGTCAGTTTTGTACCAGTTTAAAGGGTAAAAACCAACTACTATACTGCGTTTGGTTTGATTTTGTTTTTCGACGGTTTTATTTAACTTCCCATGCAACCAGTCTACACAACAAAGGCTCATTCCTAGCAGCGTGCTTCAGCTGCACCGAACCTCACAATAATAATATTCAGGCCTACCCTGGCTCCCTCCCACCCTCAACCAGTATATATACAAGGACTGTTTTCTTGGAATTTCTCTCACTTGATACAGCTATCGTGCTGTGACGGTTCCACCTGAAGACGGAAGCTTGTGTTGCCTCCGAAACGTCGTGANTTTTATTTTATTTTAATTTTATTAATTTAAATTTATTTTTTTACCTACGTGACTTTACCGAAAAAACCGAAGAATATAACTTCACTTGTGTTTGTCGTGGTCAATCTTGTCATCAAAGTTATAGTCTGCTTCCAGTTGGCCAATCAATTCTACATTTGCACACGTACTCATATCCGGTGACAATGCGTGCCTGTATCAAAATCGACATCAATTAATCAATTAATTGGCTACTTTCAAGCAATTTAAATTTTGAATGGACGACTTATTAATTACTAGTTTTACTACCCCGGCTTCGCCCGGGACTTGAATTCACGACGCCCAGCCGCCTTTGTCTCCCCAGTGGCGATGTTCACACACCACACCAGTTACTCGTTTAAGGCTGAGTCCACCTAGGGAGGGCCAGGACCGGTTCAAATGATCGTCACCGGTGGTGGCCGTGAGCGGGAATCGAACCCGGGTCGCCAGGTCCATAGCGCAGCGCGCTAACCGCTACACTATACCACTCCCCACACAGACAGACACACACACAGACACAACAACAACAACCGCCATTCGCCACTAAGTGGCGGTGACGTCACCACGACGCTTGTGCCAGGCCAAGTGCATCTTGAGGACACGTGAAGTGTCGAACGCCGCCGGCAGGAGGTCACGGGGCAGACCCAGCAGGTGACGGGTCGACGGACCGAGATGACCGAGATGACTGGTTGATGCACCACCTGTGCCCCCTACTGTACCAACTTGCTGTGCCACTCCCCACACAGACAGACAACAACAACAACCGCCATTCGCCACTAAGTGGTGGTGACGTCACCACGACGCTTGTGCCAGGCCAAGTGCACCTTGAGGCCACGTGAAGTGTCGAACGCCCGCTGGCAGGAGGTCACGTGGCAGACCCAGCAGGTGCCACGGTCGACTGACCGAGATGACCGAGATGACCTTTGCCCCTACTGTACCAACTTGCTGTGCTTTAGCTACCCGGCGCTCCGCTCGTCGTTGTGAGCGTCGCTCCTCCGCCCTCCGTTGTTGTTGTAGGGCGACTGCCTCCAACTGCCCAGTAGCGTCCTTCACGAGCCTCCTCCACTGAGGCCGATCTTGACACCACTGGAACCAGTCATCGGCAATCCACTCAGCTCCACGTCCTCCTGTACCACATCACTCCATCTCTTCTCTAGCCCGTGCCGCGCCTGTTTAGCCCCCTCGATCCGGCCGAACAAAAGCTGTTCAGGCATGCGGTGGCTGGGCATGCGGGCTACATGACCCAGTCAACGCAGCCTTGCCTGCCGGAGGAGCTCACCGATGGACTTTGCCCAAATCTTTCAAGGATTTGTGAGCTCCTCACACAATCCAGCCTGGTTAAACCCAGGATGGATCGTAGGCAGGCCAGCCTAAATGTTTCCAACCGGCGAAGATGCTCCATTAGGGGGTCCACGTTTCGCAAGCGTAGAGAAGTGATGGAATGACCGTGGCCGAGAAGACCTGAAGCTTCGTGCGGAGCGACAGACCAGGTAGCTTCCACACAGCGTTACGCAACCGATGAAAAGATATTGCCGCTCGACTGATTCGGAGTGAGACCTCTGCTGTTAAACTGGAGCCGGTCATAAGCACACTGCCCAGGTATGGAAACTCTCCACTCTCTCCACAACTTCCCCATCACCGATTGGGAGTTGTGGGGTGGAGTGTCCGATGGTACAAAATACCCAGGCAGGTGCTTAGTTTTGGTGGGGCTGATGGTAAGGCCCCATCTCTTAGTGGCATGCTCCAGTCTCAGCAGCAGCGTCTCCAACTCCTCTTCTGAATGAGCAGCTATTACCAAATCATCGGCATACATAACGTGGTTGATCAATAGGGAGCCCATTATATCTGTACCAAATGGAAATTCCCCCGGTACAGCTATTGAAGGCTTCACGAACTACGCAGTCGAAATAGATGTTAAATAATGTGGAGCCAGAGGACATCCCTGTCGCACCCCAAGGTGTACAGGGAAAGGCTCCGACTCCCGGCGACGTAGTTTTACCCGGGCCCGCTCACCATCATGAAGGTCCTTAATTATCGTGAGCAGAGGGTCAGGGACTCCGAAAGCACGAAGAACAACCCAGAGCCCAGGCCTACTGATGGTATCATAGGCCTTGACCAGACAGACACACACACAGACACACACAAACACAGACACACACACAACGTACGTAAATAAACACACGCGCACGCCTCTAGACACTCTACACTCACAACACACGAGGGAGTAGGAGGCGATGATGAAGCTCGATTGCATTTGATTCGTGGGAACGCGCGGTCCCCAACAAAACTCCGTGCGGCTGGGAGGGCGGGGGCGCCGCAGGACCGAATGGGCCCCAGGTGAGTGGCGTAGTCCGTGAGAGGATGAGCGTGGGGCTGGTGGTTAGCACCACAGCGTGACGGGATCCGCAGGCTATCGCCGTCACTCAGGCAGACACCCACCACCACCCCCCCCCCCACCACCGCCCCCCTAACCACAACCCCCCACCANCCCCCACCACCGCCCCCTAACCACCAACCCCCACCAACCCCCCTAACCCCCTAACCACCCTCCCCCACCACCGTCCCCCCCAANCCCCCCCCACCACACACACAGCTCCACACATACGCACTCACACCAAATACACACGTCACCACACGCCACCACCACACAGTCAACCACACCGCCACACACACATCACCACCACACACAGAACCACACACACAGCACAACACACACACTCACATACACACATTAACACACTCACATCACCACACACACACTNAACAACCACACATTAACACCTCACACACCACCACCACACACTCAGAACCACCACACAGCACCACCACCACACACTCAGAACCACCACACACAGCACCACCACCACACACACTCAGCACCACCACACATAACACACCACAACACCACCACCACACACTCAGAACCACACACACAGCACCACCACACACACTCAGAACCACCACACACAGCACCACCACCACACACACTCAGCACCACCACACATTAACACACTCACACACCACCACCACACACTCAGAACCACCACACACTCAGAACCACCACACACAGCACCACCACCACACACACTCAGCATCACCACACATTAACACACACACATCACCACCACACACACACATCACCACCACCACACACATCATCATTACATCACACAATCAACAGACACATCAGCAGCAGCATCATCATCTCACACACACACACAGAGAGTGGCCGCTCAATGCTGGCGGTGTCACCTGACGCTTATAGCTAATGGCTCTGTGTGAAGCCGCCGCCGACGATGATGATGATTGTGGCCAAACTAAAAAAACCTAACCTGCTCTCTCCTCTTATTTAAAGATTTCCTCCGCCGTGAAGAAGCGACATTGGCGTTGCTCATCACAGAGTGTCGCAAAGTCTCTTTGGTCACGGGGGGGGAGGTGGGAGGGCTGAGGGGTGTGGTAGGGAATTCGCATTCAACGCCTGCTGTATCACGTTGGTGAAAGCATAAAATCGAAATATATAGTAGATATAAAATTAAGATACAGTCCATATCATGAAAAGGGTCATATAAAGTAAATATATGATATTATTGCATGTGAAATAAAAATCTATTGTATGTAAATAAAACATTTATAATTTTAATGTATGAAATAAAAAATATACGTAAAATAAAATGGTGTATATGAAAGAATATAAAATAAGTATCTAAACTAAAAATGTTCTATATATGAAATGAAAAATAATTTAAAATAAAAAGTAACGTACACAATTAAAAATATTATATACAGTCCATATCATGAAAAGGGTCATATAAAGTAAATATATTATATTATTACATATGAAATAAAATCTATTGTATGTAAAATAAAACAGATATAATTTTAATGTATGAAATAAAAATATACGTAAAATAAAAATGGTGTATATGAAAGAATATAAAATAAATATCTAAAATAAAAATGTTTATACATGAAATAAAACATAATTTGAAATAAAAAAGTAACGTACACAATTAAAAATATTATAAATACAACGTAACAAAATATAATGTATATATAAAAAATAAAAACCACGCCTTGAGGTCTCGCAATAACACGGTGTCAATTCTGTAGACCTCAAATTGCAATGCCCGCCCGCTAAACGGCCAGAGGACGATGTTCAAAATGGAAATGAGCGAGATAACGCTCGCAAAGCAATGATGTTTGACGGCCAGAGGCGTCTGTTTGGGGGGGCAGGTGGGGGCGGTGAGAATTCTTCACTCACACGGAGCGCGGAGTGCGTGGCGTGCCGCGTCTGTGTCTCGTGTCTGGCAGCGGTTGATACACAGCCGACGTGCCTACAACCTGTGCTGTGTGATACACAGCTGGTCTGCCTGCCTGCCACCTGTGCTGTTTGATACACAGCCGACGTGCCTGCAACCTGTGCTGTGTGATACACAGCTGGTCTGCCTGCCTGCCACCTGTGCTGTTTGATACACAGCCGACGTGCCTGCAACCTGTGCTGTTTGATACACAGCTGGTCTGCCTGTCTGTCACCTGTGCTGTTTAATACACAGCTGGTCTGCCTGTCTGTCACCTGTGCTGTTTGATACACAGCTGGTCTGCCTGTCTGCCACCTGTGCTGTTTGATACACAGCTGGTCTGCCTGTCTGTCACCTGTGCTGTTTGATACACAGCTGGTCTGCCTGTCTGTCACCTGTGCTGTTTGATACACAGCTGGTCTGCCTGTCTGCAACCTGTGCTGTTTGATACACAGCTGGTCTGCCTGTCTGTCACCTGTGCTGTTTGATACACAGCTGGTCTGCCTGTCTGTCACCTGTGCTGTTTGATACACAGCTGTCTGCCTGTCTGCCACCTGTGCTGTTTGATACACAGCCGACGTGCCTGCAACCTGTGCTGTTTGATACACAGCTGGTCTGCCTGTCTGCCACCTGTGCTGTTTGATACACAGCCGACGTGCCTGCAACCTGTGCTGTTTGATACACAGCTGGTCTGCCTGTCACCTGTGCTGTTTGATACACAGCTGGTCTGCCTGTCTGCCACCTGTGCTGTTTGATACACAGCCGACGTGCCTGCAACCTGTGCTGTTTGATACACAGCTGGCCTGCCTGTCTGTCACCTGTGCTGTTTGATACACAGCTGGTCTGCCTGTCTGTCACCTGTGCTGTTTGATACACAGCTGGTCTGCCTGTCTGCCACCTGTGCTGTTTGATACACAGCCGACGTGCCTGNCACCTGTGCTGTTTGATACACAGCTGGCCTGCCTGTCACCTGTGCTGTTTGATACACAGCCGACGTGCCTGCACCTGTGCTGTTTGATACACAGCTGGCCTGCCTGTCACCTGTGCTGTTTGATACACAGCTGGCCTGCCTGTCACCTGTGCTGTTTGATACACAGCTGGCCTGCCTGCCACCTGTGCTGTTTGATACACAGCGGCCTGCCTGTCACCTGTGCTGTTTGATACACAGCTGGCCTGCCTGCACCTGTGCTGTTTGATACACAGCCGCTGCCTGCCACCTGTGCTGTTTGATACACAGCTGGCCTGCCTGCACCTGTGCTGTTTGATACACAGCTGGCCTGCCTGTCACCTGTGCTGTTTGATACACAGCTGGCCTGCCTGTCACCTGTGCTGTTTGATACACACGGCCTGCCTGTCACCTGTGCTGTTTGATACACAGCTGGCCTGCCTGTCACCTGTGCTGTTTGATACACAGCTGGCCTGCCTGCACCTGTGCTGTTTGATACACAGCTGGCCTGCCTGTCACCTGTGCTGTTTGATACACAGCTGGCCTGCCTGCCACCTGTGCTGTTTGATACACAGCCGCTGCCTGCACCTGTGCTGTTTGATACACAGCTGGCCTGCCTGCCACCTGTGCTGTTTGATACACAGCTGCCTGCCTGTTTGTTTGATACAGCCTGCCTGTCACCTGTGCTGTTTGATACACAGCTGGCTGCCTGCACCTGTGCTGTTTGATACACAGCTGGCCACCTGTGCTGTTTGATACACAGCTGGCCTGCCTGTCACCTGTGCTGTTTGATACACAGCTGCCTGCCTGCCACCTGTGCTGTTTGATACACAGCGACGTGCCTGCACCTGTGCTGTTTGATACACAGCTGGCCTGCCTGTCACCTGTGCTGTTTGATACACAGCTGGCCTGCCTGCCACCTGTGCTGTTTGATACACAGCTGGCCTGCCTGCCACCTGTGCTGTTTGATACACAGCGACGTGCCTCACCTGTGCTGTTTGATACACAGCTGGCCTGCCTGCCACCTGTGCTGTTTGATACACAGCCGACGTGCCTGCCACCTGTGCTGTTTGATACACAGCTGGCCTGCCTGTCACCTGTGCTGTTTGATACACAGCTGGCCTGCCTGCCACCTGTGCTGTTTGATACACAGCCGACGTGCCTGCCACCTGTGCTGTTTGATACACAGCTGGCCTGCTGCACCTGTGCTGTTTGATACACAGCGACGTGCCTGCCACCTGTGCTGTTTGATACACAGCTGGCCTGCCTGCCACCTGTGCTGTTTGATACACAGCTGGCCTGCCTGCCACCTGTGCTGTTTGATACACAGCCGACGTGCCTGCCACCTGTGCTGTTTGATACACAGCTGGCCTGCCTGCCACCTGTGCTGTTTGATACACAGCCGACGTGCCTGCCACCTGTGCTGTTTGATACACAGCTGGCCTGCCTGTCACCTGTGCTGTTTGATACACAGCTGGCTGCCTGCCACCTGTGCTGTTTGATACACAGCCGACGTGCCTGCCACCTGTGCTGTTTGATACACAGCTGGCCTGCCTGCCACCTGTGCTGTTTGATACACAGCTGGCCTGCCTGCCACCTGTGCTGTTTGATACACAGCCGACTGCCTGCCACCTGTGCTGTTTGATACACAGCTGGCCTGCCTGCACCTGTGCTGTTTGATACACAGCGACGTGCCTGCCACCTGTGCTGTTTGATACACAGCTGGCCTGCCTGCCACCTGTGCTGTTTGATACACAGCTGGCCTGCCTGCCACCTGTGCTGTTTGATACACAGCCGACGTGCCTGCCACCTGTGCTGTTTGATACACAGCTGGCCTGCCTGCCACCTGTGCTGTTTGATACACAGCTGGCCTGCCTGCCACCTGTGCTGTTTGATACACAGCTGGCCTGCCTGTCACCTGTGCTGTTTGATACACAGCCGACGTGCCTGCNACCTGTGCTGTTTGATACACAGCTGGCCTGCCTGTCACCTGTGTTGTTTGATACACAGCTGGTCTGCCTGTCTGTCACCTGTGCTGTTTGATACACAGCTGGTCTGCCTGTCACCTGTGTGTTTGATACACAGCTGGTCTGCCTGTCTGTCACCTGTGCTGTTTGATACACAGCTGGCCTGTCTGTCACCTGTGCTGTTTGATACACAGCTGGTCTGCCTGTCTGTCACCTGTGCTGTTTGATACACAGCTGGTCTGCCTGTCACCTGTGCTGTTTGATACACAGCTGGTCTATCTGTCTGTCACCTGTGCTGTTTGATACACAGCTGGTCTGCNTGTCACCTGTGCTGTTTGATACACAGCTGGTCTGCCTGTCACCTGTGCTGTTTGATACACAGCTGGTCTGCCTGTCACCTGTGCTGTTTGATACACAGCTGGTCTGCCTGTCACCTGTGCTGTTTGATACACAGCTGGTCTATCTGTCTGTCACCTGTGCTGTTTGATACACAGCTGGTCTGCCTGCCTGCCACCTGTGCTGTTTGATACACAGCCGACGTGCCTGCAACCTGTGCTGTTTGATGCACAGCTGGTCTGCCTGCCTGCCACCTGTGCTGTTTGATACACAGCCGACGTGCCTGCAACCTGTGCTGTTTGATACACAGCTGGTCTGCCTGCCTGCCACCTTGCTGTTTGATACACAGCCGACGTGCCTGCAACCTGTGCTGTTTGATACACAGCTGGTCTGCCTGCCTGCCACCTGTGCTGTTTGATACACAGCCGACGTGCCTGCAACCTGTGCTGTTTGATACACAGCTGGTCTATCTGTCTGTCACCTGTGCTGTTTGATACACAGCTGGTCTGCCTGTCACCTGTGCTGTTTGATACACAGCGACGTGCCTGCAACCTGTGCTGTTTGATACACAGCTGGTCTATCTGCCTGTCACCTGTGCTGGTGTAATGACCTACGTCCCGCATAACCCCAATGTCGTGCATGTGGAGTTGTCTCCTACACATCCAATGTGCTCGTCCCTGTGTGATCCACCACCCCCTCCACCACCCACTCCACTATTGCAACGCGTCCAACATCATAAATCCAAACCACACCCGAGATCAGTTCCAAGCATCAAATGATCCCGCCACGAATTCATCCAGGTCGCCTCCTTGCCACTCTGCTATTGCCACCACCGTGATTCCTCATCCGGTGAACTTCACCCGTTGAGTTCTCCCACCTGTGTTGAACACTCGGTCCAATAGGCACTTGATTGTGTCACCATCACACCGTGTTCAACTACTGTACCACCACCACCACCCAGGTGGTCCCAACAACGTGCTCACTTGCCTACCACCCATTCGCCCACGGCACTCACCAACTCACTCACCCACCCACCCTCCAGCTCACCCACCCGCTCACCCACCTCTACCCTCTCATCCGCTCACCCACCCACTCACCCACTCACAGATCAAAGACACCCGTATAGCCTTAAATATAGTGTTGGGGCAAGTGCTGTTAGCAAGCACCTCTTAAGGCCGGCACGGCACACGAGGGGGTGCGTGGCCAGCATCACGCCCGGCCGCCTTTGTCTCCCCAGTGATGATGTTCGCACACTGCACCAGGTACTCATTTGAGGCCGAGTCTACCAGGACCGGTTATGATCATCGTCACCGGTGTTGGCCATGAGGGAATCCAACTTGGGTGGCCGGGTTCATAGCGCAGCGCCCTAACCACTGCACCACCGCTCCTTACCCACTCACCGACTGACTCACACACCCGCCCGACCGCTCATCCACTCACCAATCTCTCTCGCTCTCTCCAACACAAATGAACGATGTAAAACTCTACTCACAATCACAATGACCAACCAAAGACCTTTTTGCAAACAAGATGCTTTCTGAACGCCGTTTTGTATTTGAAATCAAATATTCGGATGCACTAGAGTGGACACAACTATAGACAGTAGATACATTTTTTTTCATAACACGCAAACAAAAATCACAAAATCTCCCTGCCTTGGCCAGACCACCAACTCCAGTAGAACTGAACTCGTTCAGAGCGACCAGCTCGAGGGAGTTTTCGAGAGGGTGGCTCAACCCGGCGGCAGCAGAGAGACTCATGGATGTTGGCCACCGTCCCAACTGGCATCAGCGAGACACATACACGGCTGTCGACCCGTCTCAGCCTTGCGAGGAATCATCAGTGCTCACCACCATTCCGACAGCACAGCGTGGACTAATCTCCATCTGTTCCACACTCCGTTCCCTGCGAGCGGCTGCTGAGGAGAGCCACACCTGGCTCTGCCAGAAGCAGGCGGTACAGCAAAGTGTGGACTAATCTCCATTTGTTCCATCTGCACGGGGGGATTGAGTGTTGCCCCTCGCACGTGCCTGACTGAAAAACTCAGAATTAGAAAGACAAAAAAACACCCCAATGAAGCCGGCAACCCCTTGCACTCAGCGAAGCCCTCCCTGGTCAAATAAATAAAGATATTTTTGGGGAACTCATTGAATGAATATCGATTCGCGCGTTCGCAATTCACGGCATCCATCTGTGCGTGACGAGGGATTTCATTTGTGACAGTTCGTTCGAATTGTCATCAAGAATAATCTGCTGACGAGCCATTCGGCGAGGCGCGTGTCATTGACGCGCGCGAGCTCAAAATAAAAAAAAATCGATCGGTCGAGTCGAATCGTGACAATTGCCATCGCCCCACGTCGTTCAGACGCTTGGTGGGTGAGGTCATTCGCAGAGGTCACTCGAGCGAGGGGTCACTCAGAGGTCACACAGAGGTCACTCGTGGAGGTCACTCGTGGAGGTCACTAACAGAGGTCACTCAGAGGTCACCCATATTGGTCACTAACAGAGGTCACTCAAGGTCACCCATGGTGGTTACTAACAGAGGTCAGACAACAAAGGTCACTCAACAGTAGTCACGGTGGTCACTCGTAGAGGTCGCTCACGGTGGTCACTCACGGAGATCACTAACAGGGGTCATTCACAAAGGTCATTCAGAGGTCACTCTCTGCGGTCCATCTCGCGTCTTTCACCGCAAGGTGATGGCCAGGTTGGCCAGGGGTGGCACGTGGCCCACCTCGTCCCCCACACACGGCTTCATCAATCCTCCTGCAGGATGGTGCATCGCCTGAAACGTCCGGCGCTGACCGCCCGGAAGAACAGGGTTCGGAAGGGGTTCCCTCGTCGCCATCGAACTCTGGGCCAAAGTCTGGCCACGCGCACACCGCCGAGACGGCCTTCCCTCCTCCTCCTCCTCCAGCGTGCGGCCTTCCCTCCTCCTCCACCACCTCCTCCACCCCCTCCACCCCTCCGCCTCCGGGCCACGCACAAACACCACCTCGTCGCTCGCTCGCCCGCAGACGACGCGACGCTTCCGCTGGTCCCCCGACCTCCTCCTTCTGCTGCTGCCGCTGCTGCTGCTGCTGCTGCTTCTTCTCTCGCGTCTCACCATCGTCGTCATCTTCCTCGTGGTCGTCACGGCCCGCGGGACGAGCGAGCCGGTGATGCGCGCTCGTTCCTTCTGCTCGGGCGGCGGTGGCGGCTGACGATGACGTCTCTCCCCGCGGTGGATCTCTCCCAGCATGGCCTGACTCGCCCCGGGAGGGTCGCCGATCGCTTCTGCTGCTGCCGCTGTCGCTGTCGCCGCCGGCACCTCCGTCGGCTCTCGCTTGATTGGCCGTCGTCCGTCCCTCCGGCCGAGGCCTCCGGCCGATGTCGGCGAACGCGACCCGGGCCTCTCGCCGGCCCCGACGGAGGCATCGGTGGTCTCCCGCTGCCCGGCGGCCACTGCGGCGGCGGCGGTCGACTTCCTGAGATTTTGTTTCCGTCTCCGAGCCGACGGCTGCCACGGTCGGGGGCTTTGCCGGCTCGAACGTCCGCGGACGTCGGGGGGACGGGCGGACCGCGGCCGAAGAGCGACCGGGTGGCCGCCTGCTCGACAGGCGAACGAATGTCGTCAAGATTATTTATCGTCATCGTCAACTTCATCATCATCATCAGCAGAATGAACATCATAATCAGCATCGCTGTCATCGTCATCATCACTGACGATGAACGGAATCGCCAGGCCGCGATCCTCTTGGATCGACTCTTCCTCGCCGCTCGACGTCTCGGGGAAGAGGACCAGGTCGAGGAGGTGGAGGAGGTCGAGGAGGAGCAGAAGGGGGGCAACCACTCGGAGGAGCGGTGTCGCTCTCGTGGTGCTGCGGTCCAGGTGCGTCAGCGAGAAGCGACGTCGCCGGCGCCGTCGCCCGGGCAACCTGGCAGCTCCTCGGTTGCCGCCGCTGGGTACCCCCATCCACCGTGACCATCGCCACCAGCAGCGGCAGCGGCAGCGGCGGCAGTAGTACCGCGACCAGGACGAGGGTGATGGGTTTGCTTTGCTGAACTCCGCCGTCGCTCCACCGCTTCGCGGCCCACCCTCAGCGCCCTGGTGGTCGTGAGTGTAGGAGGGAGGGAGGAGGGTGTGGTGAGTTCGTGTAGTGCACGTATGTGTGGTGCGCGCGTGTGTGTGGTGCGTGTGTGTGTGCTGCGTGTGTGTGTGGTGCGTGTGTGTGTGGTGCGTGTGTGTGTGGTGCACGCGTGTGTGTGGTGCGTGTGTGGTGCGCGCGTGGTGGTGTGGTGCGCGTGTATGTGGTGCAAGTGTGTATGGTGCACGTGTGTGTGGTGCAAGTGTGTGTGGTGCGTGTGTGGTGCGTGTATGGTGCACGTGTGGTATTCTGGGACTGTTGGCACGGCGAGTTAAAATTCCCGCTCACGGCTAACACCGGTGGTCATTGTCTGAATCAGTTGGTCATAGGCTTCGCCCCTAGATTGATTCAGCTTCAAATGGGTATCTGACGTGGTGTGAAACATCAGCACTGGGGAAACTCACAGACGCCCGTGCCGGCATTCAGCAATTGCCCCGACAGCGTGTGTAGGCTACACGGGGACTTTGTCTTTGTGTGCACGGAATGGTGTTGGTGGTGGTAGTGGCTTGTACGGGTAGGATCTTAGCTGTCAACGGACGCCCTATGCTACCATCACCACCACCACCACCACTCGTTGACCACGATTTAATGCTGGTCATTGTCATCATCATCGTCAGAAAGATGAGTGATTACACGTCACCATCGTCATCGTCGTCACAGAGAGGAGTGATTACACGTCATCATCATCATCGTCGTCACAGAGAGGAGTGACTACACGTCATTGCGAACATCATCGTCATCACAGAAAGAGTGATTACACGTCATCGTGGACATCATCGTCATCACAGAGAGGAGTGATTACACCTCATCATCGTCTTTGTCGTCACAGATACGAATGATCTAACGCATCACAATCATCGAATTCAGGCGAGAGACGCCAATCAAGCCTCTGCTGCAGCCACGAGCCAGACTCAGCACCCTTTTTAAATCCTTTATATTAAGTTCACTTGCTTGCTTGCTTGCGCGCTTACGACCGTGCAAATCTTTCGGTCGTTTTTTAACCCACTTCCCGTGATTCAATCGAGCTGACATTTTGCACACAGACTCGTAGTGCGTGACAATTTATTTTCGTGAAANTTTTTTTCCCAAAATTTTACACTTTTTAGGAAAAATAATTATATTTAATTACCAATTGCTTAATGGTGGCAGGCAATCATCTGACCCATAGGTGGCAGCCATCTCAAGCCAGAGGACGAGAGGACTCTAGCCGCCACGCATATAAAGGATTTATAGTGAAAAACTTTGTTTCTACGGGTTAATTTTTCCCGCTCCGTCTCGAGACACTTTACGGACAGCGGTGAATGCCCAGTGCTGTAAACAAACGAACGAAAAAAAAACCGCGTGGACAGCACCGCGAGACGATGCGTCGTGTGTAGCATGGGAGCGCACACATTACACAGCACACGCAACCACACCGCGCACACACACAGGCAAGATCCCGTCACAGCCCCCACTGTCGGGCCAAGGCTGTTAGCGAGCGCCTATGAAGGCCGGCACGGGCACACGAGAAAGTGAGTGGCCATTACTACGCCCGGCCGCCTTTGTTTCCTCGTGGCGATGTTTACACGCCGCACCATATACTCATTTGAGGCCGAGTCACCAGGGAGAACCGCAGGACAGATAAACGCCGCACGGTGCTGGTGGTGGCCGTGAGTGGGAATCGAACCTCTCGGACTCCGGCATGCAGCGAAACTCAATACACAAGCCACGCTCACACACCGGGCGCGCTCAAAGTCAAAGACCCCCATTTGCCTGCCCAGGCTGTGAGCGAGCACCTATGAAGGCCGCATGGGCACACGAGTGGTGGGTGGCCAGCACCACGCCGACCGCCTTTGTCTCCCTAGTGGCAATGATTACACACCGCACCAGGTACTCATTTGAGGCTGAGTCACCACCCGGGACCGATTCAAATAATCTCACAGGTGCTGGCCGTGAGCTCGAACCCGCGTGCGTTCATACACGCGCTAACGCTACACTACCACCCCACACACGCATGCTCACACACACGCACCACGCACGCACGCACGGACCGCCAAGTCACACCTGTGCAGGTAAACGGGCGGCTCGCAGAGCCGCCTCTCCCGGCCGGTGTCAGCACGACCGCGCCCCAGCGACGTGGCCACGGAGTGCACCACCTCCATCAGGCGCTCGTGACGCCGCTGGTACAGCCACGTGGACTCCGAGCTGCGCGGGGACACGGAGCGTCACTCCCAAACCCCCATCGTATACAGGAGCAGCAGGAGCATCAGTGGCAGTAGCAAAAAGAGAATTAAAATCCATTGGCAATGTCTTGGGTTTTGGTTCTACCCTGGGTGTGAATAAGCGAGAGAAACAGAGGGCTATGGGCGCTGGTGAGTAGCTCACCACGGGGGTGCGTGGGGTCCCTGGGTGTGAACACGAGAGAGGGGGGCCTTGGTGAATTTGGTGAGTCGCTCACCGAGAGGGTCTGTGGGTGGCCCCGCTGTGGCGTGAGAGTCCGTCCTTGAGCAGCAGCCACTGGTCGCTCGCGGAGTCTGCGGGGTCTGAGGGCGGCAAACAAAACAAAGATACCCGTATAGCCTGCAAAAAACTGAAAGGGCAAGTGCTGTTAGTAGCGAGTAGCACCTATGAAGGCCGGCATGGCGCATGAGGGGGTGAGGTGCCAGCACCATGCCCGACCACTTTTGTTTCCCCGGTGGCGACGTTTACACACCGCGCGAGCTACTCACCATGAGTGGGAATCGAACTCGGGTTGGCGGGTTTACAGTGCAGCGCGCTAACCGCTGCACTAGCTCACCAGTACACTACCGCTCTCCAGAGACAAAATTAGCCGCGCTGGCTGAGTGACCAAGCCCTGCATCATATCCACTTAAGGCCTTAGCCGCGCCATTTTGCTCGGGCAAGACCTTACACTAGGCTGACGTTTTGGGCAATTCCCCTCGCATGTTTGTATGTTGTATGTATGTTAAACTTTCTTCGCACCGTACATAGCCACCGCGCGAATTGGGGGTGTGGGTGGAAGGCCTACCGCTTTCGCCTAACTCTCTCACCTGACTCTCTCACCTAACTCTCTCATTTAACTCTCTCACTAACTCTCTCACGTAACTCTCTCACGTAACTCTCTCCCCTAGCCCGCTCACTTAATGGTCACCTAACGCTCTCACCAACACTCACCGAATTATCTCACTTAACACTCCAACCAAAATCTCACGCACACGAGACGCACGCAGACGCCCTCGCCCGACCCTCCTCACCGTACGCGGTGATGACGGCGCCAGCACCATCGTCACCGCCACCCTTCTCAACGACCGCCTCACCGGGCCCCCCGTTTCTTCCGCTGCCAGCATCCTCCTGGGGTCGAACTCGGACATGGAGACGTCGCTGGGGTATTCGTCAGGGAAGTCCGACGAGAAGGGATCCTCCAAGCCGCCCGCTCGTCACCGGTGTCAGCGGGCATCCACGGCCGCCGTCGACCTTCGAGGTGGCCTCCACCTCCCTTCTTCTCCTCCACCATGGGGCCATCATCGGTGACCTCAGCTTCTCTTCCTCTCCTGCCACTTCCGCTCCTCTCAAAATGGGGACATCATCGGCGACCTCTGCTCCTCTCACCGTGAGGCCATCATCGGTGACCTCCGCTTCTCCTCTACTCACCGCCACCTCCGCTCCTCTCACCTTGATGAGTTCAGCGGCGACCGCCTCCACTTCTTCCCTTCCTCCCGCTGCTCCTCCCTCCGCCGCCACCGCCACTGCCACCGTCTCTGCTCTTCCGACCTCGGTGACATCGGATGGGAGGGCGGCCGCCAGAGGCCCAGGCTCGGCCGCGTCGTCGGATGAAGTCAACGTGATGACGGGGACGATGCCGTCATCGTCGTCGTTATCTTCGTCGTCATCGTGGCACCCAATGCGACGCCGTTTGCGGCCGGCGTCGAAGGCGTAGAAGAGTGGGGTGCCCCGTCCACATCCCAGCGTGCGGCCGCCGTGGGCCACGCGGGCCGTGCAGGCGAGCGCGACCACCGCGATCGCCGGGCCGGTCCGCCGGCGAATCCGGCCGCCGCCGCCGCTGCGCCAAGCGTGAGTGCGCACGGAGGAGAGCATGGAGAAGTAGCCGGAGCTCTCGGGGTAGCTCTCCTCCCGGCGAGAGTCGCTCACGGTCCAAGCGCTGTCATTGCCGTTGTGAAGGTGGCCGTGGCTCTGGCCGGTGGCGGCGACCGGCGTGGAGAAAGCCACCAGCGTCGGAAATGGTTGTGAGGCCGAGGCATTGGCAAGCGCTGTGGTCATTTTGGGACCGTACACGATTACAGAGGGCCGCGGCATGGCACGGTGTGGTGGGGTTGGGTGGTTCGGTGGGGTGGCGTGGTGGGGGTGGTATGGTGGAGGTGGTGTGTTGAGGGTGGTGAGGTGGTGTGGTGAAGTGGGGTGGTGGTGTGGTGGGTTGGCGTGGTGGGTTTGGCGTGGTGTGGGTTGGTTTGGTGGAGGAGTTGTAGTGGGGTTGTGTGGTGGGGCTGGTGTGGTGTGGGTGGTATGGTGGAGGTGGTGTGTTGAGGTGGTGGGGTGGTTGGTGAAGTGGGTGGGGCGGTGGTGGTGGGTTGGCGTGGTGGGTTTGGCGTGGTGTGGGTTGGTTTGGTGGAGGAGTTGTAGTGGGGTTGTGTGGTGGGGCTGGTGTGGTGTGGGTGGTATGGTGGAGGTGGTGTGTTGATGGTGGTGGGGGTGGTTTGGTGAAGCTGGTGGGGCGGTGGGTGGTGGGTTGGCGTGGTGGGTTTGGCGTGGTGTGGGTTGTTGTGGTGGAGGAGTTGTGGTGGGGTTGTGTGGTGGGCTGGTGTGGTGGGGTGGTGCAGTATAGGTGGTGGGGCTGGTGTGGGTGGTGTAGTAGAGGTGGTGGGGTGGGGAGGGGGAGATTGGGGGTTGGGGTCACGCAGCTGGGAAGACGACGCCGTTTGTGTTCCCGTGGGCTGATCGACATTTGTGGGCCCCACTTCCGCGAGGCGTGGGATGCGGTCCGCGCATTCTGGAACGGGAAATCAAGAGACGAATTAAAAAATTCTAACCCCCCCAAAAAAAACGATGACAATCATTATAAATGTGGCGCTCACTGACCGCGCATATTTTTGCGAATCCACACGGTGTTCCAGTTGAGAAGTCGAGCCAGAGCTGAACGTCCCTGGCACGCCACAGCCTGGACAGGCGAGAGCCTGGATGGGCTGGGCTGGGTGGCATGTAGCTGGGCGACGACTGGGCTGGGTGGCATGTAGGGTGGTTGGTGAGTGGGCTGGGTGTCGTGTGGGCTGGGTGGCATCTGACAGGTGCCACGTTTCTCTTTTTAAATCCTTTATATTAAGTTCACTTGCTTGTTGCGCGCTTACGACCGTGCAAATCTTTCGGTCGTTTTTTAACCACTTCCGTGATCCAATCGAGCTGACATTTTGCACACAGACTCGTTGTGCGTGACAATTTATTTTCGTGNAAATTTTTTTCCAAAATTTTACACTTTTAGAAAAAAAAATTCTATTTAATTACCAATTGCTTAATGGTGGCAGGCAATCATCTGACCCATAGGTGGCAGCCATCTCAAGCCAGAGGACGAGAGGACTCTAGCCGCCACGCATATAAAGGATTATAGTGAAAAACTTGTTTTTACGGGTTAATTTTTTTTCTTTTCCGACCGCACAGTCCACCGCACGTCTGCCTCTCTCGTAAAGGAGCTTTAGCTCTTTTGTTATCATTCCCCCGTAGCATTTGTTTTAAATCTGTATTGTAAGACGCAGATTTAAAACAAATGATACTGGGGAATGAAAAAAAGCAAAAAGCTTCTTCGTGAGAGCGAGCACACGCGCGCGGGTTAAAACTGCGCGGTCGGAGCACAAAGACAAAAACAAATCGCGGTCGCCAGTCTCCTGCCCGCGGACCCGTTCGTGCGGTCCGTGACGGGGGCCGGAGGCTTCGCCGTGGATCCACGACCACGGGGAGTTGTGTCCGCCCCTACACCCCCCCCCAGTCCCCCCAGCCCCCACCCCCCCAGCCCACCAAGGATGTAAGTTGGGAGGGGGGGTGGTGCGGGGGGGGGGAGTTACCCAATCTTAGAAACCACAAAGGCAGCGGGTGCCCAGGCTGGGTGGCGGGCAGGTAGGGTGGCGTGTGGGCTGGGTGGCATGTGGGCTGGGTGGCGTGTGGGCTGGGTGGCATGTGGGCTGGGTGGCATGTGGGCTGGGTGGCATGTGGGCTGGGTGGCATGTGGCTGGGTGGCGTGTGGGCTGGGTGGCATGTGGGCTGGGTGGCGGGCAGGCAGGGTGCATGTGGGCTGGGTGGCGTGTGGGCTGGGTGGCATGTGGGCTGGGTGGCGTGTGGGCTGGGTGGCGTGTGGGCTGGGTGGCGTGTGGGCTGGGTGGCATGTGGGCTGGGTGGCATGTGGGCTGGGTGGCGTGTGGGCTGGGTGGTATGTGGGCTGGGTGGTGAGTGGGCTGGGTGGCGTGTGGGCTGGGTGGCGTGTGGGCTGGGTGGCGTGTGGGCTGGGTGGCGTGTGGGCTGGGTGGCATGTGGGCTGGGAGTGGGCTGGGTGGTGAGTGTGCTAGGTGGTGAGTGTGCTGGGTGGTGAGTGTGCTGGGTGGTGAGTGTGCTCAGTGGTGAGTGTGCTGGGTGGTGAGTGTACTGGTGGTGAGTGTGTGGGTGGTGAGTGTGATGGGTGGTGAGTGTACTGGGTGGTGAGTGTGCTGGTGGTGAGTGTGCTGAGTGGTGAGTGTACTGGGTGGTGAGTGTGCTGGGTGGTGAGTGTACTGGTGGTGAGTGTGCTGGGTGGTGAGTGTGATGGGTGGTGAGTGTGATGGTAGTGAGTGTGCTGGTGGCATATGGGCTTGGTGATGTGGGCTGGGTGGCATGTGGGCTGGCGACGATGGGCTGGGTGGCGAGTGTGCTGGGTGGTGAGTGTGCTGGGTGGTGAGTGTACTGGGTGGTGAGTGTGCTGGGTGGTGAGTGTGCTGGTGGTGAGTGTACTGGGTAGTGAGTGTGCTGGGTGGTGAGTGTACTGGTGGTGAGTGTGCTGGGTGGCGAGTGTGCTGGGTGGTGAGTGTACTGGGTGGTGAGTGTACTGGGTGGTGAGTGTACTGGGTGGTGAGTGTGCTGGGTGGTGAGTGTACTGGGTAGTGAGTGTGCTGGGTGGTGAGTGTGCTGGGTGGTGAGTGTGCTGGGTGGTGAGTGTACTGGGTGGTGAGTGTGCTGGGTGGTGAGTGTGCTGGGTGGTGAGTGTACTGGGTGGTGAGTGTACTGGGTGGTGAGTGTGCTGGTGGTGAGTGTGCTGGGTGGTGAGTGTGCTGAGTGGTGAGTGTGCTGGGTGGTGAGTGTACTGGGTGGTGAGTGTGCTGGGTGGTGAGTGTACTGGGTGGTGAGTGTGCTGGGTGGTGAGTGTGCTGGGTGGTGAGTGTGCTGGGTGGTGAGTGTACTGGGTGGTGAGTGTACTGGGTGGTGAGTGTACTTGGTGGTGAGTGTGCTGGGTGGTGAGTGTACTGGGTGGTGAGTGTGCTGGGTGGTGAGTGTACTGGGTGGTGAGTGTACTGGGTGGTGAGTGTGCTGGGTGGTGAGTGTACTGGGTGGTGAGTGTGCTGGGTGGTGAGTGTACTGGTGGTGAGTGTGCTGGGTGGTGAGTGTACTGGGTGGTGAGTGTGCTGGGTGGTGAATGTACTGGGTNGTGAGTGTGCTGGGTGGTGAGTGTACTGGGTGGTGAGTGTACTTGGTGGTGAGTGTGCTGGATGGTGAGTGTACTGGGTGGTGAGTGTGCTGGGTGTGAGTGTGCTGGGTGGTGAGTGTGCTGGTGGTGAGTGTGCTGGTGGTGAGTGTGCTGGTGGTGAGTGTGCTGGGTGGTGAGTGTACTGGGTGGTGAGTGTGCTGGTGGTGAGTGTGCTTGGTGGTGAGTGTACTGGTGGTGAGTGTGCTGGGTGGTGAGTGTACTGGTGGTGAGTGTGCTGGGTGGTGAGTGTACTGGGTGGTGAGTGTGCTGGGTGGTGAGTGTACTGGTGGTGAGTGTACTTGGTGGTGAGTGTACTGGGTGGTGAGTGTGCTGGGTGGTGAGTGTGCTGGTGGTGAGTGTACTTGGTGGTGAGTGTGCTNGGTGGTGAGTGTACTGGTGGTGAGTGTGCTGGGTGGTGAGTGTACTGGGTGGTGAGTGTGCTGGGTGGTGATGTACTTGGTGGTGAGTGTACTTGGTGGTGAGTGTGCTGGGTGGTGAGTGTGCTGGGTGGTGAGTGTGCTGGGTGGTGAGTGTGCTGGTGGTGAGTGTACTGGTGGTGAGTGTGCTGGTGGTGAGTGTACTGGTGGTGAGTGTGCTGGTGGTGAGTGTACTGGGTGGTGAGTGTGCTGGGTGGTGAGTGTACTGGTGGTGAGTGTACTGGTGGTGAGTGTGCTGGTGGTGAGTGTGCTGGGTGGTGAGTGTGCTGGGAATAATAACTAAAGTAAATCTCCTGAACGAGAGCCGGCACCGTGCGGTTAGGACCGCGGTGCCGGAGCCAAACAAAAAAAAACAATCGCGGTTGGAAGTCTCCTGCCCCACGGACGCGTTTGTTGCGGTCCGTGACGGGGGGGCTGGAGGCTTCGCCATGGAACCGCGACCACGACAAGTTGTGTCCCCCCCACCCCTTCACGATGAAGGTAGTGGGGGGGGGGGCTGCGCCGTGAGGGTTACGCAGCCTCCAGGATCTAAGTTCTTAAAAACCGCGAGAGCAGTGGGCGGGCAGCCGGGGTTAGCGGCGGCTTCCGCGAATTCGCTGCCCACGAAGAAGCTTTCAGAAGTAGCGTCGGTGGCATTAAACGCAACACACACACGGACACGCGTAGACTTTAACAGACTGTTGGGGCAAGTGCTGCTAGCGAGAGGCACCTATGAAGGCTGCTAGCGAGAGGCACCTATGAAGGCTGCCACTGCGGCCCGTGAGGAGGTGGATGGGCCAGGCATCACTCTGCACCACACACGTGGAAATATACACACACTCGTGTGCACGCACACACGTGTATACACACACACGTGGAAATATACACACACTCATGTGCACGAACACACGTGTATACACACACACACGTGGAAATATACACACACTCATGTGCACGCACACATGTATNCACACACACGTGGAAATATACACACTCGTGTGCACGCACACACGTGTATACACACACACGTGGAAATATACACACACTCATGTGCACGAAAACACACGTGTATACACACACACACGTGGAAATATACACACTCATGTGCACGCACACACACGTGTATACACACACACGTGGAATATACACACACTCATGTGCACGAACACACGTGTATACACACACACGTGGAAATATACACACTCGTGTGCACGCACACACGTGTACACACACACGTGGAAATATACACACTCATGTGCACGCAGACACGTGTACACACACACACACGTGTAAACACACATACACGAAACAAAGAAAAACCCCCGTATAGTCTTAACAGACTATTGGGGCAAGTGCTGCTAGCGAGGGTCACCTATGAGGCTGCCACGGCGCTTGAGGAGGTGGCTGGGCCAGGCATCACTCTGTTCCAAGTACTCATTTAAGGCCGAGTCGTGGGGAGGCTCAAATATTCGCCAGTGTTATTGATCCGAGAGGGAGTCAAAATTGGGTGGCCGGGTTCCGAGAC
>MU249629.1:1668328-1680828 GCA_018977245.1 Lethenteron camtschaticum
ACGACGTTTCGGAGGCAGTTATTCTTCTGTGCCTTTTTACACCTGATGAAGGAAGCTTGTGTTGCCTCCGAAACGTCGTGATTTATTATTTTATTTCTATTATTTCAATTATTTTTATTTTATTTAAATTTATATTAAGTTCGCTTGCGTGCTTGCTTGCTTTTATTCGTTTTTTAACCCACTTCCTACGTGACTTTACCGTTGTGACAAAACCTAAGAGTATAACCACAGCTGGCGCCATAGCAGTTCAACAGAGGGACGCCACGTTGTTTTACGGCCACTATGACTTTCCACGCTGGTGGACGGCGCGGTGGTGGTGATAAGCCGCTTCGTCGAGCTCGCGTTTGCAATGGCCAGGTCGCTTCTGAACAAGTATAACCCGTAAAAACAAAGTTTTTCACTCTAAATCCTTTATATGCGTGGCGGCTAGAGTCCTCTCGTCCTCTGGCTTGAGATGGCTGCCACCTATGGGTCAGATGATTGCATGGCACCATTAAGCAATTGGTAATTAAATAAATATTTTAGTCCTAAAAAGTGTAAAATTTTGGAGAAAAAAATTTCACGAACATTAATTGTCACGCACAACGAGTCTGTGTGGGAAATGTCAGCTCGATTGGATCACAGGAAGTGGGTTAAAAAACGACCGAAAGATTTGCACGGTCGTAAGCAAGCACGCAAGCACGCAAGCAAGCGAACTTAATATAAAGGATTTAAAAAGAGCTACATAGCTCAGGTGGCCTTTATCAGTTCTAGATTTGAAGCTTTCGTGACTGCAAGGATTCATATTCTTAGGTTTTTTCGGTAAAGTCACGTAGGTAAAAAATTAAAATTAATAAAAGTTAAATAAAATAAAAATCACGACGTTTCGGAGGCAACACAAGCTTCCGTCTTCAGTGGAACCGTCACAGCCACGACAGCGGCTCCATCCCATCTGGTCAAATGTTTTTAATGTGAGGACAATCAACTTCTAACGCTGGCTCTCTCACCTCCATCCTCTGTTTCTCTCTCTCTCCATCCCCTCCATATTTCTCTCCATCTCCTGTCTTTCTCTCCCCTTTCTCCTCCATCCTCTTTGTCGTTTTAAATCCTTTATATTAAGTTCACTTGCTTGCTTGCTTGCTTACGACCGTGCAAATCTTTCTGTCGTTTTTAACACACTTCCCGTGATCCAATCGAGCTGACATTTTCCACACAGACTCGTGCGAGACAATTAATGTTCGTGACAATTTTTTTGCAAAATTTTACACTGTTTAGGGAAAACAAATTAAATATTTAATTACCAATTGCTTAATGGTGGCAGGCAATCATCTGACCCATAGGTGGCAGCCATCTCAAGCCATGAGAGGACTCTAGCCGCCACGCATATAAAGGATTTATAGTGAAAAACTTTGTTTTTACGGATTATACTTTTTTACTACGATCAGAGGAAACAAGAAGATGCTCTGTTTAGTCGGAACTTTGCTTCGTTCATCATTTTCTTTTTTTTCATTGCTTTGCTTCATGTGCTNCCCCCCCCCCCCTCTTTAAATGAAAGATTTTACGTGTTTTACCATTGTGCAACAAAATAAATCTGTGGTACTTTCTTCGTAGATCAACACGAAGAAGCACGCTCTGCTCCTCACTACCCCTTCCGATCTATCTACCCCTATCTCTACCCCTCTTTCTACCCCCCTCGTCCTACTCTCTCTCTCTGTTTCCCCTGTTTTCTATGTCATTTTTAAATCCTTTATATTAAGTTCGCTTGCTTGCTTACGACCGTGAAATCTTTCGGTCGTTTTTTAACCCACTTCCGTGATCAATCGAGCTGACATTTTCCACACAGACTCGTCGTGCGTGACAATTAATTTTCGTGAATTTTTAATTTTACACTGTTTAGGGAATTTTTTTTTAATATTGAATTACCAATTGCTTAATGCTGGCAGACAATCATCTGACCCATAGTGGCAGCCATCTCAAGCCAGAGGACGAGAGGACTCTAGCCGCCACGCATATAAAGGATTTAGAGTGAAAACTTTTTTTTACGGGTTAATTTTTTTTAAACTACGACAAGTGCTGCATCTGCACTCAGCACTCCTCACAGTCCTAGGCCTCCGACGGGTAACTCATAACTGCATGCAGAGCTCCCCGTCATCTGCCACCGAGCACACGGCCTCCTCCTCCATCGCCCACTGCTCCTTGAAGGCCGGCACGGCGTGGGTCAGCCGCGCCGCATGGCGGAACTCCAGCCCACACACCCTGGGGCTCCGACAGACGCGGAAGATGCCCAGGCTGCTGGCAGGACGTTTCCCTCCACGACCACCTTCCTCGCCCTGTATATGGCGAGCTTGGCATAACCGAAAGTACGTTGACCAGCCCTGAAGATGTTGGGATCCATCGCCCATCGAATGTCCAAAGATGAAGACCATCGGGGAGAAATGGAGGCTGAACCTTAGGAGGATGTTTCTCAGGACCTTGAACAGCGAGTCCAGGCTCACGTATTGGTGCGCCACCGTCTCCACTTTAACGCAGAACCAGCACTCCGGGGACGTGTCGGTGAAGCGCGCCAGGGAGGCGTTGGTGGTGACGATGCCGTGGGCGATGCTCCAGCCGAGGTCGCCGATGCGGTTGTACGTCGGGCTGGAGTAGAGTTGCCTCCAGCGAGGCCTCTCCGGAGAGACGCAGGGCAGGGCTTTCCTCCAGGCATGGTCCTTGTGGCTCCATTCCCTCTCTCTCCAGNCCCCCCCCCCCCCCCCGTCTCTCTCCATCCCTTCTCTCTCTCCATTCCCCGTGCGTTCGGGGAAATTACCACGACTCTGCCTGCCTGTGCGTCGCATACCGCACTCATTCTGGGCACAGCTTTAGGCACCGCCGTTCGTAATTCCCAGGTGTCTCTACGGGCTTGATGCATGGGCTGCGTAATTGTTCGGGAAAAGCCTTCAAAAAAATTAATGGTCAACTCTTTATTTAATATTTTATTTTACAAACCGGCTCACACCGTCCTCACGCCTACATTCGAGGATTTAATTATCCGGTGAGATTCGCTAAACGGGAGAATGTTTTTTTTTGGTTGCTCTTGTAGAGTCTTTCTGAGAAACGCTTTGAGCGTGATTAAAGAATGAAGGCGCAGCCCGTGCAAGTGCTCACTCGCTCACGGTAAAGTGGGCCCTTCCACGACAGGCCGCTCGAGAGAAGGACACCCACCCCCCCTCCTCCACCCCACCTCTAGTGGAGGGCACTTGGCCTACTGCTCCACGCTGGCCGACGCGTCTTGGACGAAGAGGTGGGGAGTTTTTCGTCGTCGTCAACATCACGACCCATGTGGGCAGACAGCTCTCGTAGTGGTAGTGTGAGTGGTGGATGTGTTCACTGCACACTGCACATTTCGTCATGTGTTCCCACTTTTCTCTCTCCGCCTTGTCGTGCCAATACGGCCCAAGTAGTGCACATCATAGCAGTGTAGTGTGTAGCAGTGTAGTGTATTGTAGTGTATATCAGTATAGTGTATTGTAGTGTATATCAGTATAGTGTATTGTAGTGTATAGTGTATTGTAGTATATATCAGTACAGTGTATTGTAGTATAGTGTATTGTAGTGTATAATGTATTGTAGTGTATAGTGTATTGTAGTGTATAATGTATTGTAGTGTATAGTGTATTGTAGTGTATATCAGTATAGTGTATTGTAGTGTATAATGTATTGTAGTGTATATCAGTATAGTGTATTGTAGTGTATAGTGTATTGTAGTGTATAATTTATTGTAGTGTATAGTGTATTGTAGTGTATATCAGTATAGTGTATTGTAGTGTATAGTGTATTGTAGTGTATAATGTATTGTAGTGTATAGTGTATTGTAGTGTATATCAGTATAGTGTATTGTAGTGTATAGTGTATTGTAGTGTATAATGTATTGTAGTGTATAGCGTATTGTAGTGTATAGTGTATTGTAGTGTATAGTGTATTGTAGTGTATAGTGTTTTGTAGTGTATATTAGTATAATGTATTGTAGTGTATAGTGTATTGTACTGTATAGTATAGTGTATTGTAGTGTATAGTGTATTGTAGTCTATAATGTATTGTAGTGTATATCAGTATAGTGTATTGTAGTGTATAGTGTATTGTAGTGTATAATGTATTGTAGTGTATATCAGTATAGTGTATTGTAGTGTATAATGTATTGTAGTGTATATCAGTATAGTGTATTGTAGTGTATAGTGCATTGTAGTGTATTGTAGTGTAGTTTGTATTGTAGTGTATTTGTTTAACCGTCTTGTACTTTGCACTAATGTCGTGTTTTTGTACTGTGTCTGTTGTTGTTGTAACGTTCTTATCTGTGGGGGAAAAAGAGCTTCATAGCTCATCGGATTCCTCCCGCGGCATAAATAATTTTCGGATGTTTTCCACGTTGTCTACTTTTCTACGCGAAAAATTTGGTTTGGGGTAGCCCCTACGTTGGGTCACAACTCCTCGGGGAGGTGCGAGGTCACCCACGCTTTAGTTGACCCGGACATCCGTGACTTGCCGATCGACCAAACCGTAGTGTGCAAGCCACAGAGGTCGCAACCCGATACCCGTACCCTACCCGATACCCGGCTACCCGTACCCGGCCGGGTACAGGTACGGGTACCCGTTTGCGACCCGAGTGCGGCCGGGTACAGGTACGGGTAGGCCGTGAGTCACTGGTGAGTAACTGTTTGTCACTCATTTCCCAACGTCTAGTCTCTTCTCACAATTAGAGTTCCTAGAATCAACCCACCCGCGCCTGCAACATGGCTTCATCCCAGAGGTCGCAATCAGATACCCGATACCCGTACCCTACCCGTACCCGGCCGGGTATGGGTAGGGTACGAGTACGGCCGGGTACGGGTACGGGTACCCGTTTGCGACCCTGGTGCGGCCGGGTACGGGTACGGGTGAGGAATCAAAACCCGTTTGCGACCTCTGGCAAGCCATTAAAACACTGCCGCCGAGCGGGTGGTCATTTAATCCACCTGTCAATATGAAGATGAAGAACAACCAAACACGACGCATTGGAACGTTAACGGACGCTCAGAGGTCAGAGGTCAGAGGCACAGTGTCGGCTCGGCCGAGAGGGCCTGGGTTCGAATCCAAGAGACTTCCCACGCCTGAAAATTAAACTGGAACCTCGGGGGGGTTTTGGCAGCGAGTTAATGGTTTCAGCCCGGTTATCAATTGCTGACAGAGGCCCATAGACTCGCGCAGAGAACTATAGACTCACGCAGAGACCCATAGACTCATGCAGAGACTCATAAACTCGCACAGAGAACCATAGACACACACAGAGACCCATATACTCGTACAAAGACCCATAGACCTGCAGAGACCATAGACACGCAAAGACCCTCTACTGTATGTCATTTGAAGATGAAGGGATATCAGAGGTTGATCTGTGATATTCGCTTAAAGAGCAGTTCCGTGTGGGAACAGAGTGTCACTTGAAGAAGGAGGCATCTCAGAGGGTAGCTCTTGATATCCACTTCTGCAGCTGATTGTGTGTGACCCAGAGTGTCGCTTGAAGAAGAAGAGATCTCAGAGGGTAGCTGTAATATCCACTTCCGTAGCTGATCTGCGTGTGACCCAGAGTGTCGCTTCAAGAAGGAGGCATCTCAGAGGGTAGCTCTGTGGTATCCACTTCCGCAGCTGATCTGTGTGTGACCCAGAGTGTCACTTGAAGAAGAAGGCATCTCAGAGGTAGCTCTTTGATATCCACTTCTGTAGCTGATCTGCGTGTGACCCAGAGTGTCACTTGAAGAATGAGGCATCTCAGAGGGTGGCTCTGTAGTATCCACTTCTGCAGCTGATTGTGTGTGACCCAGAGTGCCACTTGAAGAAGAAGGCATCTCAGAGGGTAGCTCTTTGATATCCAATTCAGCAGCTGAACTGTGTGTGACCCAGAGTGTCACTTGAAGAAGGAGGGATCTCAGAGGGTAGCTCTTGGTGTCCACTTCCGCATCTGATCTGTGTGTGACCCAGAGTGTCACTTCAAGAAGAAGGGATCTCAGAGGGTAGCTGTGATATCTGCTTCTGTAGCTAATTTGTGTGTTACCAGAGTGTCGCTTGAAGAAGAAGCGATTTCAGAGGTAGCACTGTAGTATCCACTTCTGCAGCTGATCTGTGTGTGACCCAGAGTGTCGCTTCAAGGAGGAGGGATCTCAGAGGTTAGCTTTGTGACACCCATACTCTTAGTTCTTTGTAAGTCAAGTAGGTAAAAATGAAATTAAAATTAAAAAAATAAAACAATAAAAATCACGACGTTTCGGAGGTAATTTTTATTATTTTTTAGCTACGTGACTTTACCGAAAGAACTAAGAGTATGAATCCTTGCAGACGAAAGCTTCAAATCTAGATTTGTGACACCCGCTTCGGCGGACCATTCGGATCGTCAAGATCTCCGCAGTCGCGGATTAAAAAAAAAAAAAAAAAAAAAAATCTCGGGGCGAGATTTTGAAACAAATCGCCAACGTAAAATATTCAAAACGTAGAAATAAATGCATCGCATCAAAGGGCCTTGGCAGTGGCGGCGTTTCTTGGCGCGCGCGACATCGCGTTCGCATCTCGTCAACGCGCATTCTGATCACAGGAAGACAACGTGCAAACAATCGTGTTCAGTCAGTTTAACACGTAGCCTGTCGCGACCAATAGCATCCATAAGAGGTGTTTTGGGTTAGATCGCGTAAATATCCGTGTCGTTAAACCCTTACTAGTTGGCTGTCGGGTGGTGGCGGGTTTAACGACACATTTATATATTTACGCGATCTAACAAAAAAAACCTCCATCATGAATCGAGTAAATTTTGACCCATCACACGTACAGCCTCTCCCCCCGCCGCCTCCCACATCTCCCCCCCCCCTCTTACTCCTCTTCACAACTTTTGGTTGCTGAAGGAATGTATTCGAAGGTCGCGCTCAAAGACGAAGAAAAAGATCCCCCGTATAGCCTTAAGAGACTGTTGGGGCAAGTGCTGTCAGCGAGCACCTATGAAGGGGGCACGGCACACGAGGGGGTGGGTGGCCAGCACCACGCCGGCCGCCGTTGTCTCTCCAGTGGCGATGTTTACGCATCGCACCAGGTACTCATTTGAGGCTGAGTCGACCAGGGGAGGCCCAGGACCAGTTCAGATAATCGTCACCTGGTGTTGGCCGTGAGCGGGAATCAAACCCAGGTCGCCGAGTTCGTAGCCCAGCGCTAACCGCTACATTGCTGCTCCCACACACGGACACACACATGAACACACACATGAATACACACACACGGACACACGGACACACACGGACACACGCACACTCGGACACACACATGGACACACGCACACTCGACACACACATGGNCACACACACACACTCGGACACACACACGGACACACACACATACACGGACACACACACACGTGGACACACACACGTGGACACACACACACGGACACACACACGGACACAGAGGCAATCATCACCCCTACTGCCAGCAGACTCATTCCCCTGGTCGCTCCTGCAACTTGTAACACTCCGCCTGTCCCTACCCCACTACCACTGGGGTTCCTCCAGAGGTCTCATCGCTGGTTAAACAAAACAAACACTTTTACAACGTGGACCCATACACGAGGTGGCCAGCAACACGCCCTGACCGCCTTTGTCTCCCTCGTCCCGATGTCTCCCTGGTGGCGAGGCCACGCGGGCACCAGGCACACAATATCGAGGCCGATGTCGACCTAATGGTGGACCACCGGCACCGAACCTCGGACATTCCTCGCAGATGCTGACCGCGAGCGAGAATCGAGTGTTCGTGTAAGCGCAGCGCGCTAACCGCTGTCCCACCGCTNCCCACGACGCAAGCACGCAAGCTCCGCTGACACGCGCAGAGCGATTTGGGCTGCCATTGGCATCTGGACTCAAAACTTTCGTGACTGCGGGCATATTCTGTGGGTTCTAAAGCGTCACGTAGGTTGACTTTACCGTACTTTACGACTTTACGGACTTTACCGTGATTTCGCCGTGATTTCGCCGTGACTTTACCGTGACTTCATCGTGACTTCACCGTGACTTCGCCGTGACTTTACCGTGACTTTACCGTGACTTTACCGTGACTTTACCGTGACTTTACCGTGACTTTACCGTGACTTCATCGTGACTTCACCGTGACTTTACCGTGACTTTACCGTGACTTTACCGTGACTTCACCGTGACTTTACCGTGACTTTACCGTGACTTCACCGTGACTTTACATGACTTTCTGCTATTAAATCTTGATTTGAAGCTTTCGTGACTGCAGGAATCCATACTCTTTGGTTCTTTCGGTAAAATCACGTGGGTAGAAAATAAAATCAAATAAATCACGACGTTTCGGGCGCAACACAAGCACAGGTGATGGACGCTTGTGTTGCGCCAAAACGTCGTGATTTATTTGATTTTATACCTACGTGACTTTACCGAAAGAACCAAAGAGTATGAATCTGCTATTGGTTGTTATGGTTTTTACATTTCTATCACGCTGGGGGCATCGAGTGGCGCACACAATACGGCCACGTGTTACTCCGTTATCACTGCGCTCGATTAACTCAGGAAAGCTTCAGCGAGTCTCAAGACTTCTTTTTTTATATACAGCTGTCGTGCTGTGACTTCCACCTGAAGACGGAAACGTCGTGATTTTTATTTTTATTAATTTTAATTTTTACCTACGTGACTTTACCGAAAAAACCTAAGAATATAATTCTTTTTTTTGTTTCAGGAGGGTCCTACCAAGCCTTAGTCGCGGTAGGTTGGGGGGGGGTGAGGAGATGTTGCTGCTGCTGGCCAACGTTGGATCAACGTTCAAGCCACATGGCAACGAGGTCCAATGTTGGATCAACGTTCTAACCAGATGCCAATGTTTGCCCAGCGTTTGTCAAACTTTCGTCCAACGTTGGGCCAATTTTAAATCAAACATTCAAGCAACATGCTAACTTTCGATTTAAAGCTTTCGTAACTGCAGGGATTCATCTTCTTGGTTCTTTCGGTAAAGTCACGTAGAATGAAAATAATAAAATAATAAAAATAAAACATAATAAAATAATTCTCACGACGTTTCGGCCACAATGCAAGCAGCCGTCCTCAGGTGAAGAACAGGTCTGTCATTCAGACGCTGTCTTTCTGACGTTTCGGCCACAACGCAAGCAGCCGTCCTCAGGTGAAGAACAGGTCTGTCATTCAGACGCTGTCTTTCTGACAGACCTGTTCTTCACCTGAGGACGGCTGCTTGCGTTGTGGCCGAAACGTCGTGAGAATTATTTATTATGTTTTATTATTTTATTATTTCCCTTCCACGTGACTTTACCGAAAGAACCAAGAAGACAACATGGTAACGTTGGAGTAACGTTTGTCCAACGACGGCCCTGCGTTTGTAAGTTAAACTGAAGGGTTTTAGAGAGAAACACAAATACGTTGACAAAGGGGGCCGAACATGAAAGTGCGTAACTACCCATGAGACACCGCGAGCCGGGGGCTCGGAAGCTCCCCCCCCCCCCCACCGAGAGGAGGCCCTGCAGAGGAATTCGTTGACAGAATCACAGGAGTCCCACGGGCTACCCAGAGGAGCCACTGTAATGTTAGCTCTCTCTCTCTCTCTCTCCCACTCACCATCTCTCACCCTCTCTCTCCCCACCATCTCTCACCCTCTCTCTCCACCATCTCTCTCTCCCACTCACCATCTCTCTCCCCACCATCTCTCTCCCTCTCNTTTTTTTTACGATCAGTGGAAACAAGAAGATGCTCGGTGTAGTCGGCACTTTGCTTCGTTCATCATTTCGTAANTTTTTTTTTTACATTTTTAAACTTTGCTTTATGTAAACCCCCACCTCTCGCTCTCTCCCTCTCTCGGTCACTCCCTCGGTCACTCTCTCGCTCACTCTCTCGCTCACTCTCTCGCTCACTCTCTCTTTCTCCCTCTCACCCTCTCTCTTCCCACCATCTCTCTCCCTCTCACCCCTCTCCCCCACCATCTCTCTCTCTGTCCGTACATCTCCCCCCCCCAACTCCCCACACTTTGACGCGAGCTCTTCACTGTCGGGTTCGTCACTTCCAATTACGCGGCGAACACGCGCGCGTCGCCACGGGAGGGAGGAAGGGAGGGTCGAGAGAGGCGATGACGCGCAGAGTGATCGCCCCGCCCCTCTCCTCCAGGCCCACCCGGACGCAAGCGCGGGATAGGTGGGGGTGGGGGTCGGTTGGGTCGCTGTGGCGGTTGGTGGGGTGGTGGGGGGTGTGGGGTGGTGGGGTGAGTGGGTGGGGTGTGGGGTGGGTGGGAGTGTGAGGGTGGGGGTGGGTGGGGTGGGTGGGGTGTGGGGTGGGTGGGGGTGTTGGGTGGGTGGGGGTGGGGTGGGTGGGTGGGTGGGGTGGGGTGAGTGGGTGGGGTGGGCCGGGTGGGTGGGGTGTGGGTGGGGGTGGGTCGCCCGATGAACAATGCCACGCGCGCGTTCAATCATAATTGATCACCAATCATAATTGGTCATAATTGGTCATCAATGGTAGAGTTGACCATCAATGGTCATAATTGATCATCAATGGTCATAATTGCTCGTCAATGGTCATAATTGACATTAATTGATTAACAATAATATTTGATCGGCATTGATCACCGATAGCCACAATTGATCATCGATGGTCACTGTTGAGCATTATTGGTCGTCATTGGTCACTGTTGATCACAGTTGATCAATCATAATTTATCATCATTGTTCAGGCAGCCCAAACTGCCGAGAGGAGACGCGGTGTCTCCCGTCGCGAGATATAATTTATGCTGCACGGTGCTTTTATTTCGCGTCGAAGTATTTAAAACTTATCAGGTGAGACCCCCCTCCTCTCCCCTCCCTCCCCCCTTGAGATTTACAGCTCTGATTTTCAGACGCGGCCTGCCTATTGCAAATGCCAGCTCAAACGAAGCGGCTTATCATGGGTGTGAAAAATGTGCTGCAGTCAAATACTCATTCTAAATGTGGAGGGGGGGAAATCGCAGGACCCGGAGAAAAATCCACGCGGTCACGAAGAGAAAGAGAAACACACGCAAACTCCAAATATACAGCAGCAGGCGTCAGGGTCGGTATCGAACCCACGACCTTCTGTATACCAGGCGAGGTAGTTAACATCTCATAGCCACCGTGATGAAGATGATGATGAGAGAGACACGCAAACTCCAAATATACAGCAGCAGGCGTCAGGGTTCGGATCGAACCCACGACCTCCTGTGTACCAGGCGAGGTAGTTAACATCTCGTAGCCACCGTGATGATGATGATAAGAGAGAGACACTCAAACTCTAAATATACAGCAGCAGGCGTCAGGGTTCGGATCGAACCTACGACCTCCTGTATACCAGACGAGGTAGTTAACATCTCATAGCCACCGTGATGATGATGAGAGAGACGCAAACTCAAAATATACAGCAGCAGGCGTCAGGGTTCGGATCGAACCCACGAATCTCCTGTATACCAGGCGAGGTCGTTAACGTCTCCTACCCACCGTGGGTATTGAAACCCATCTCGTTATTTACTACAACCATGCAAAGCCAGTTGGTGGAAATTCCACGTTTCAATGGCAGGAGCGGGCGTGCCTATATCCAAACCACCGTTGTGATCCGACTCAAAAGTGGTACCAATTTTATCCACCCCGGAGGGAGGAGATGATGATGACGATGATTAGGGCAACGCATCCCCACTACCACCACCCGCAACGAGAGTGAGATGCTCACGAGTAACCGGCTCTTCCTGCCGAGACAAAACCCCGGCCTTGACCGGGCCGACGCTGTTATGAGCTGCGAGTTGAACCGGTTTTTTTCCGTGTGTTTGTTGTTTCTAAATTGAACGAGGTTATTATAACGACGATGCTAATTGTTGTTATTATTAATGAGATCTTTTGTGGGAGATGAGAAACGATGGTGGTTGATGGTGGGAGGTGAAGGAGGCAATTCCAGAGTGCAAGCGGTGCGGGTGAAAACGCAGAGAGAGAGAGGCAAGATGTCGAGCCGCAGTGTTGTGAGCGCGTGGTAAAATCACGACTACCATCATTATCAGCACCATCATCCTCTTCATTACGACTATCACCATCGTTATCATTGCTACCACCACCATCACAATTTCCTTCATGTTCATTCGTGCATCGTCATCGTCATTACATTAGCGGCGTGCTAGCTTAACGTCAACATTATCTTAATTGCTATCACACCATCACTGCTACCGCCATCCAATCACCACCAACACCACCGTCATCAACATCGCCAGCAAGCGCGATCTCACCATCTCGACGAGCTCCCTCCCTGTTGAGGTCGCCATTCGGGTCGGCTTTCCCCCGCCATGGGAACGTGGAATTTACCCACGAACGGGCCTCCGGGGAGTGCAGAAACGGGAGGCAGCGGCACCCACCGAGCCGCGGTTCAGTGTCTCGTCGTGATGGAGGCAGACGGGTCCCCCCACTCGACAGCTGAGGGTTTCCGTGATGACCACCAGCACCACCACCACCAGCACCACCAGCACCACCACCA
>MU249629.1:1688328-1723328 GCA_018977245.1 Lethenteron camtschaticum
TCATCGGAAACTATGTGGTGCGTTTTAATTCTCCGTGATGAAGTTATTTTTTTTATTGGAGGGTGTTAGATCTCGTAAGGGGCCGTCCATAAATGACGTCACGCACCTAGGGGGGTCAGACATTTGTGACGATGTGTGACGANGGGGGGGGTGAGAAATGTGACGTCACATCAAAATGCGCAACTTTAAATAAATATAGACAACACGTTTACTTAATTAAATATACTTATTAATAAATGTTTTCTCCTACAACATCAGAGTGCAGCGGCACATTAAATACGCACTACAATGACAATAGTTTAAAGCGATTTGAAGCATGTTTTATTTGGGGGGGGCAGAGCTTTGTGACGTCATATTTGAGGGGGGTGTGACGAGGGGGGAGGGGCAAGAATCATCCAAAATCGCGTGACGTCATTTATGGACGGCCCTATAAGTGTAAATGCGTCGCGAAAGCCAACACGTGTGCCATGAAGAAGGGCCAGTCCCGAAACGNCGCCTTTTTATATTTGTCCATTGTAAAGCAAACACTCGCACACTCACACACACACTCACACACTCACACCACTCACACACACNCACACACTCACTCACACACACACTCACTCACACCTCCACACTCACCACACACTCACACANACACACACATCTCACACACNCACACACACTCACACCACACACATCACACACACTCACACACACACACTCACCACACACACACACCACTNACACACACACTCACACACTGCACACACNCACNACACACACACCCNCAACCACACACACACCACACACACACACACACACCTCACACACACTCACACACACTACACACACAGCTCTACACACACACACACACTCACACACTCACACACACTNACACACACAGCTACACACACACTCACACACACGCTCACACAAACATACACACACACCACACACTCACACACACACCACTCACACAACCACACACAACACGTAACAACAACAACAACAACCGCCATTCGCCACTAAGTGGCGGTGACGTCACCACGATGCTTGTGCCAGACCAAGTGCACCTTGAGGCCACGTGAAGTGTCGAAAGCCCGCTGGCAGGAGGTCACGGGGCAGACCCAGGTGCCACGGGTCGACTGACCGAGATGACCGAGATGACTGGCAGATGCACCACTGTGCCCCTACTTGCCAACTTGCTGTGCTTTAGCCACCCGGCGCTCCGCTCGTTGTTGTGAGCGTCGCTCCTCCGCCCTCCGTTGTTGTTGGAGGGCGACTGCCTCCAACTGCCAGTAGCGTCCTTCACGAGCCTCCTCCACTGAGGCCGATCTTGACACCGCTGGTACCAGTCATCGGCAAGTCCACTCAGCTCCACGTCCTCCTGTACCACATCACTCCATCTCTCTCCAGCCCGTGCCCCCCTCGATCCGGCCGAACAAAAGCTGTTTAGGCATGCGGTGGCTGGGCATGCGGGCTACATGACCCAGCCAACGCAGCCTTGCCTGCCGGAGGAGCTCACTGATGGGACTTTGCCCAGATCTTTCAAGGATTGTGAGCTCCTCACACAATCCAGCCTGGTTAAACCCAGGATGGATCGTAGGCAGGCCAGCCTAAATGTTTCCAACCGGCGAAGATGCTCCACCAGGGGGTCCACGTCTCGCAAGCGTAGAGAAGGGAGGGAATGACCGTGGCCGAGAAGACCTGAAGCTTCGTGCGGAGCGACAGACCAGGTAGCTTCCACACAGCGTTACGCAACCGATGAAAGATATGCCGCTCGACTGATTCGGAGTGAGACCTCTGCTGATAGACTGGAGCCGGTCATAAGCACACTGCCCAGGTATGGGAAACTCTCCACTCTCTCCACAACTGCCCCATCACCAATTGGGAGTTGTGGGGTGGAGTGTCCGATGGTACAAAATACCCAGGCAGGTGCTTAGTTTTGGTGGGGCTGATGGTAAGGCCCCACCTCTTAGTGGCACGCTCCAGTCTCAGCAGCAGCGCCTCCAACTCCTCTTCTGAATGAGCAGCTATTACCAAATCATCGGCATACATAACGTGGTTGACCAATAGGGAGCCATCCCTTGATCGCACCCGGGCGTCGATCAGCCTCCCATTATATCTGTACCAAATGGAAATTCCCCGGTACAGCTATTGAAGGCTTCACGAACTACGCGATCAAAATAGATGTTAAATAATGTGGGAGCCAGAGGACATCCCTGTCGCACCCAAGGTGTACAGGGAAAGGCTCCGACTCCCGGCCACGTAGTTTTACCCGGGCCCGCTCACCATCATGAAGGTCCTTAATGATCGTGAGCAGAGGGTCAGGGACTCCGAAGCACGAAGAACAACCCAGAGCCCAGTCCTACTGATGGTATCATAGGCCTTGACCAGGTCAATAAAGCAGAGATGTAGGTCTTTTTGGAATTCCCTACACCTCTGCTGTAGCAGACGGACAGAAATATGGCATCTGTGCAGGACCGCCCTTTCCTGAACCGCATTGGGGCTCCGCAAGCCTCTCCTCAGCGTGCCTAGCAAGGCGATGTTGAATAATCCTTGCCAGGACCTTACCCGGCACACTGAGGAGTGAGATGCCCTGTAGTTGTTACAGTCGGTACGGTCCCCCTTCTTAAAGAGGGGAACCACCAGGGCATCCTTCCAGTCCTGCGGAACCCGTCCAGTGGTCCAGACTGTTGTTATGATGTCATATAGGGCAGTCTGTGCACAAACGCCACCCTCCTCAGCATTTCGCTTGGGAGATCATCTCTGCCCGGTGCCTTTCCTGGTCTCAGACTCCGGATCGCCTTCAGTACTTCCTCAACAGATGGCACCTCAGCCAGCCACTCACAGGGGTGACCTCTTCCAATATTTGAGGCACCGCAGCCTCAGCAGGGTTATCACCACTTTGTGCCATGATGTTTTCCTGGCTGAGAGAATTTCCCTCCCCCAGGACCTCACAGAAATGCTCAGCAAATCTGCAAACCTGTTCCTGGGGGTCGGAGATTGGATCACCGTTTTTTCCTCTAATGATGGTAATAGGTGTGGCGCTGCAGGTTACTTTTTTGATGGAGTTAAATAGTGATTTGTGATCACGGGCCACTGAGGCAGACTCCATCTCCTCAGCAACCGCGACCACCACCCATCCTTACAGCGCCTGACGGCTCTCCGAACTTCCGAGCGAAGGCTGCGGTAAACCTCCTCATTCTCTGACGTGGGATGCTGTAGGCGATGAGAGTGGGCCTGACGCTTTTCTCAATTAACCTGAACACCTCCTCTGTCAGCCAGGGTTTCTGGGGAGGTCTGGACCGCGTACCCAAAGCAGCCATTGCAGCTGCATGAGTCACAGTCTTAAACCTCGCCCATTTCCCTCGACATCAGGTGGAGTGGGGACGATGCCAACCCAGCTGCAAGCGATGATGAAATTCTCGCTTGCAACTTTCATCAGCTAACTGAGACCAGGCCACTTTTGGTTGGAATGGGATCCTGGGTGTACACCCACCACCGGAGTGGAAGAAAGGCAGGCGCATCTTACAGATGACTAGTCGATGGTCAGAGGACAGATCAGCTCCACGGTAGGTCCTGGTGTCAAGGACATGGGTTCGCATCCGCTGGTCCGTCACTATGTAGTCCAGCAGATGTTCTTGCTTGGACCCGGCATGTATCCATGATGTTGTGTGGATGCGCCGATGCCGGAAGAGCGTGTTGGTAATTACAAGCCCATGGGCTGCACAAAAATCTAGCAGCCTCCTACCGTTATTATTGAGCTGATCTGGCCCATGCCTTCCAATCACTCCAGACCAGGTACCAGCATCATGACCAACTCGGGCATTGAAGTCACCCAACAAGATGACTCTGTCCCGAGTGGCCACTTTAGCCAGCACCTGTGACAGGAGGTCATAGAAAGGCTCCCCCGCCCCCCCGCACCCCCCCCCCGCACCCCCCCTGCACCCCCATGAGGGTTATCAGAGATAATTAAACGCACGCGGCATTTCCGTGATCTACCCCTGAGGACCATTAGCCCATCGGCCTAAAATTAACATAATTGGCCCCAAAAAAAATGTTCGATATTAACGAAGATCGCTTCGCCATTGTTTAGCGATGATGATGATGATTGCTGGTGCTAATTATGAATTACCGGCGTTGTTAGCGCTGCTGTTGTGAGCGTTGATGATGTTGTTGTTATTGTCATCGATGGGATTGTCTGCTACTCAATACTCGAACGCCTGTTTACAAAACGGGCTCATCGGAAACTATGTGGTGCGTTTTAATTCTCCGTGATGAAGTTATTTTTTTTATTGGAGGGTGTTAGATCTCGTAAGGGGCCGTCCATAAATGACGTCACGCACCTAGGGGGGTCAGACATTTGTGACGATGTGTGACGAGGGGGGGGGGTTGAGAAATGTGACGTCACATCAAAATGCGCAACTTTAAATAAATATAGACAACACGTTTACTTAATTAAATATACTTATTAATAAATGTTTTCTCCTACAACATCGAGTGCAGCGGCACATTAAATACGCACTACAATGACAATAGTTTAAAGCGATTTGAAGCATGTTTTTTTTTTTTGGGGGGGGGCAGAGCTTTGTGACGTCATATTTGAGGGGGGGGGGGGAGGGAAGAATCATCCAAAATCGCGTGACGTCATTTATGGACGGCCCCTATAAGTGTAAATGCGTCGCGAAAGCCAACACGTGTGCCTATGAAGAAGGGCCATGTCCCGAAACGTCGCCTTTTTATATTTGTCCATTGTAAAGCCAAACACTCGCACACTCACACACACACTCACACACTCACACACACTCACACACACTCACACACTCACTCACACACACACACTCACTCACACTCTCACACTCACACACACACTCACTCACACACACACTCACACACTCACACACACACTCACACACACTCACACACTCACACACACTCACACACACACACTCACACACACACACCATCACTCACTCACACACACACTCACACACTCACACACACACTCACACACACTCACACACACACACTCACACACTCACACACACACACTCTCACACACACACTCACACACACTCACACACACTCTCACACACACTAACACACACTCACACACTCACACCCACACTCACACACACACTCACACCACACTCACACACACGCACACTCAAAACACTCACACACACGACTCACACACCACACAACAGCAACACTCACACATACTCACACACACCTAAGCACAACAACAACAACAACAACCGCCATTCGCCACTAAGTGGCGGTGACGTCACCACGAGCTTGTGCCAGCCAGTGCACCTTGAGGCCACGTGAAGTGCGAAGCCCGTGGCAGGAGGTCACGGGGCAGACCCAGGTGCCACGGGTCGACTGACCGAGATGACGGTGCTGCAGATGCACCACCTGTGCCCCTACGTGCCAACTTGCTGTGCTTTAGCCACCCGGCGCTCCGCTCTTGTTGTGAGCGTCGCTCCTCCCCCTCCTTGTTGTTGGAGGGCGACTGCCTCCAACTGCCCAGTAGCGTCCTTCACGAGCCTCCTCCACGAGGCCGATCTTGACACCGCTGGTACCAGTCATCGGCAAGTCCACTCAGCTCCACTCCTCCTGTACCACATCCTCCATCTCTTCTCGCCCGTNCCGCGCCCGTCTGCTCCCCCCTCCTCCCCCTCTTCCTCCCCCCCCTCCTCCCCCCTCCTCCCCCTCCTCCCCCCCTCCCCCCTCCTCCCCCCCTCCTCCCCCCTCCTCCCCCCTCCTCCCCCCTCCTCCCTCCCTCCTCCTCCCTCCTCCTCCCCCCTCCTCCTCTCCACTCTTCCCCCTCCTCCCTCTCCTCCCCCCCCTCCCCTCCTCCCTCCCCCCCCCCCTCCTCCTCCCCACTCATTCCCCCTCCTCCCCCTCCTCCCCTCCTTTCCACTCCTCCCTGCCCCTCCTCCCCCTCCTCCCTCCTCCCCCCTCCTCCCCTCCTCCTCCTCCTCCCCCTCCTCCTCCTCCCCCCTCCTCCCCTCCTCCTCCTCCTCCCCCTCCTCCTCCCCCCTCATCCTCCCTCCTCCCCTCCTCCCCATCCTCCTCCCCCCTCCCACTCCTCCCACTCCTACCCCCTCCTCCCCACTCATCTCAAGAAACGATTCCAATCGCAACTCACTTCAAAATAATCCACCCGCCCGCCAACCCACGTCCCCCACCCCACCCCCTACGTCCCCCCCCACGTCCCCCCCCACGCCCCCCCGTCTGTCACCCACGTGGTCCCGTCGGCCCACAGTCCCTGCGTCGTAATTGGAGTGCGCTCGAGGCTTCGCTATCCGCGCTGCGATCTCCGCTGACATTTCACGCGCGGCCATCTCCCGACGATGGCCAATAATGTCTCCGCGCGTGTGTCTGTGTGTGTGTGTGTGTCTCTGTGTGTGTGTGTGTCTGCCGCTCGGGGAGACAAAAGCGGCCGTGCGTGGCGCTGGCCACCCGTCCCCCTCGTGCGCCCTGCCGGTCTTCATGGGTGGTGCTCGCGAAACAGCACTTGCCCCAACAGTATGTTAAGGCTATACGGGGATCTTTATCTTTGTGTCTGTGTGGGTGCGTGTCTCGGTGTTTTGTCGGTGCTGGCCACCCTCCCCCTCGTGCGCCGTGCCGGTCTTCATTGGTGCTCGCAAACAGCACTTGCCCCAACAGTCTGCTGAGGCTATACGGGGAATCTTTATCTTTGTGTCTGTGTGGGTGCGTGTCTCGGTGTTTTGTCGGTGCTGGCCACCCANCCCCTCGTGCGCCGTGCCGGCCTTCATAGGTGCTCGCTAACAGCACTTGCCCCAACAGTATGTTAAGTCTATACGGGGATCTTTATTTTGTGTCTGTGTGGGTGTGTGTGTGTGTGCCGTGCGTGCCGGTAGGTGCTCGCTAACAGCACTTGCCCCAACAGTCTGTTGAGGCTATACGGGGGATCTTTATCTTGTCTGTGTGGGTGTGTGTCTCGGTGTTTGTCGGTGTGGCCACCCATCTCGTGCGCCGTGGGCCTTCATAGGTGCTCGCTAACAGCACTTGCCCAACAGTTGCTAGGTCATACGGGCATCTTTGCATCTTTGGTGATCTTTGCTGTGTGTGGTCTCATGCGTCATGCGCGAGTCAGTAGGCCACTGTGTGGGTTGTGTGTGTGTCTACGTGTGCCGTGTGCGGCCTTCATAGGTGCTCGCTTACAGCACTTGCCCCAAAAGTCTGTTGAAGGCTAGACGGGGCATCTTTGTCTTGTGGGTGTGTTTGTGTGTGTCTATCATTGTCTTGTGTGTCTGTGTGTGCGTCTGCATAGGTGGCTGTGTCATTAACAGGTGCTGAGTGGCTAACAGCACTTGCCCCAAAAGTCTGTTAAAGGCTAGACGGGGCATCTTTGTCTTTGTGGGTGTGTGTGTGTGTGTCTATATTGTTTGTGTGTCTGTGTGTGCGTCTGCATAGGTGGCTGTGTCATTAACAGGTGCTGAGTGGCTAACAGCACTTGCCCCAAAAGTCTGTTAAGGCTAGACGGGCATCTTTGTCTTTGTGGGTGTGTGTCTGTGTGTGTGTGTCTATCATTGTCTTGTGTGTCTGTGTGTGCGTCTGCATAGGTGGCTGCGTCATTAACAGGTGCTGAGTGGCTAACAGCACTTGCCCCAAAAGTCTGTTGAAGGCTAGACGGGGCATCTTTGTCTTTGTGGGTGTGTGTCTGTGTGTGTGTGTCTATCATTGTCTTGTGTGTCTGTGTGTGCGTCTGCATAGGTGGCTGCGTCATTAACAGGTGCTGAGTGGCTAACAGCACTTGCCCCAAAAGTCTGTTGAAGGCTAGACGGGACATCTTTGTCTTTGTGGGTGTGTGTCTGTGTGTGTGTGTCTATCATTGTCTTGTGTGTCTGTGTGTGCGTCTGCATAGGTGGCTGCGTCATTAACAGGTGCTGAGTGGCTAACAGCACTTGCCCCAAAAGTCTGTTGAAGGCTAGACGGGGCATCTTTGTCTTTGTGGGTGTGTGTCTGTGTGTGTGTCTATAGTTGTCTTGTGTGTCTGTGTGTGCGTCTGCATAGGTGTCTGTGTCATTAACAGGTGCTGAGTGGCTAACAGCACTTGCCCCAAAAGTCTGTTGAAGGCTAGACGGGGCATCTTTGTCTTTGTGGGTGTGTGTCTGTGTGTGTGTATCGTTGTCTTGTGTGTCTGTGTGTGTGTGTGCATAGGTGTCTGCGTCATTAACAGGTGCTGAGTGGCTAACAGCACTTGCCGACAAAGTCTGTTGGAGCCTACACGGGGCGTCTTTGTCTGTGTGTGCATCTGTCTAGTCCAGCAAAACAATCCCCTACCTCCTCGTGGTGCCGGACGGGCAACGCTGTGGTGGGCAGTGCCGTGGGGGAGGCCCAATGTAGATTGGCCTTTTCTCTCATGGCGTTTGTAGCCACCACAGCGGCCAAATGGGGCTCTGGATGGGTGCGAGGGGCTGGTAACCCCTTCACCTTCAATAAACTACCACTAAACTACGCGGTAAAACATTTATTAAGCTTGTGCCGGAGGCCCCGGGGGGACAGGAGTCCATGACGTCTCCTGGACAAACCACGTGAGACAAAGTGGGGATGACCCTGCCGAGGCTGCGGTGCCTCAAATATTGGTAGAAGGAGTCACCCCCTGTGAATGGCTGGTTGAAGTGCCATCTGTGGAGGACGGACTGAGGGCGATCCAGAGTATGAGACCAGGAAAGGCACTGGGCAGAGATGATCTTCCAAGCGAAATGCTGAGGGAGGGTGGCGTTTGTGCACAGACTGCCTACATGACATCATAACAACAGTCTGGACCACTGGACAGGTTCCGCAGGATTGGAAGAATGCCCTGGTGGTCCCCCTCTTTAAGAAGGGGAATCGCACAGACTGTAACAACTACAAGGGCATCTTACTCCTTAGTGTGCCGAGAAAGGTTCTGGCAAGGATTATTCAACATCGCCTTGCTAGGCACGCTGAGGAGAGGCTTGCGGAGCCCCAATGCGGTTTCAGGAAAGGGCGGTCCTACACAGATGCCATATTTTTTGTCCGTCTGCTACAGCATAGGTGTAGGGAATTCCAACAAGACTACATCTCTGCTTTATTGACCTGGTCAAAGCCTATGATACCATCAATAGGCCTGGGTTCCGTGTTTTTATCTTCGTACTTTCGGAGTCCTTGACCCTTTGCTCATGATCATTAAGGACCTTCATGATGGCGAGTGGGCCTGGGTAAAATTACGTGGCTGAGAGTCAGAGACATTTTCTGTACACCTTAGGGTGCGACGGGGATGTCTTCTAGCTCTCACATTATTTAACATTTATTTTGACCACGTAGTTCGTGAAGCCTTCACTAGCGGTACTGGAGGAATTTCCATCTGGTACAGATACAATGGAAGGCTGATCGATGCCCGGGTGCGGTCAAGGGATGGCTCCTATTGCTCAACCACGTTATGTTGCCGATGATCTTGTAATTGCTGCTCACACAGAGGAGGAGTTGGAGGCACTGCTGCTGAACCTGGAGCTTGCCACCAAGAGGTGGGGCCCTACCATCAGCCCCACCAAAACTAAGCACCTGCCTAGGTATTTTGTACCATCGGACACTCCACCCCCACAACACCCAATTGGTGATAGGGCAGTTGTGGAGAGAGTGGAGAGTTTCACATACCTTAGCAGTGTGCTCATGACCGGCTCCGGTTTAACAGCCTAGGTCTCACTCCGAATCAGTCGAGCGGCATTTTCTTTTCATCGGTTGCGTAACGCTGTGTGGAAGCTACCTGGTCTATCGCTCTGCACGAAGCTTCAGGTCTTCTCGGCCACGGTCATTCCCTCCCTTCTCTACGCTTGCGAAACGTGGACCCCCCTAACAGAACATCTTCGCCGGTTAGAAACATTTAGCTGGCCTGCCTATGATCCATCCTGGGTTTAACCAGGCTGGATTCTGAGCTCACAAATCCTTGAAAGATCTGGACAATGTCCCATCGGTGAGCTCCTCTGGCAGGCAAGGCTGCGTTGGCTGTGTCATGTAGCCCTCATGCCCAGCCACCGCATGCCCAACAGCTTTTGTTCAGCCGGATCGAGGGGGCAAAACGGGCGCGGCACGGGCTAGAGAAGAGATGGAGCGATGTGGTACAGGAGGATGTGGAGCTGAGTGGACTTGCCGATGACTGGTACCAGCGGTGTCAAGATCGGCCTCTGGGGAGGAGGCTCGTGAAGGACGCTACTGGGCAGTTGGAGGCAGTCGCCCTCCAACAACAATGGAGGGTTGAGGAGCGACGCTCACAACAATGAGCGGAGCGCCGGGTGGCTAAAGCACAGCAAGTTGGCACTGTAGGAGCACAGGTGGTGCATCAGCCAGTCATCTGTCAACCCGTGACACCTGGGTCTGCCCCGTGACCTCCTGCCAGGCGTTCGGCCTTCACCCTCAAGGTGCACATGGCCTGGCACAAGCGTCGTGGTGACGTCACCGCCACTCAGTGGCGAATGGCGGTTGTTGTTGTGTGGCCTGCATAGGTGCTTAGTCGCTTACAGCGCTTGAATCTGTTGAGACTATGTCATCTTTGTCTTTGTGGGGTGTCTGTCTATAATGTCTTGAGTGTCTGTGTGTGAGTGTGTCTGTATGGGTGTCTGTATCATTCACAGGTGCTCGCTAACAGCACTTGCCCCAATAGTCTGTTGGAGGCTATACGTCGCGTCTTTGTCTTTGTGCGTGCGGAGCGATTCTAGCTCAACACCCTCCGGGGCCCGCTCTGTCTGGCGGCAGTGATGAAGTTAAGCGTCAATAAAGCCCCGAATCAATCAGTCTCGCTGATCATCCACTATCTGCCGCAGGTGGCGCTGGTTGCTGGTAGTGATGGTGGTGGCAGTGGTGGTGACGGCGGTGGTGGTTGGTGATCCGGTGGTGGTGGCGATGGTGGTGGCGGTGGTGGTGGCGGTGGTGGTGGTTGCTGGTAGTAATGGTGGTGGCGGTGGTGGTGACGGCGGTGGTGGTGGTTGCTGGTAGTGATGGCGGTGGCTGGTGATGGCGGTGGTGGTGACGGCGGTGGTGGTGGTTGCTGATAGTGATGGTGGTGGCGGTGGTTGGTGATGGCGGTGGTGGTGACGGCGGTGGTGGTGGTTGCTGGTAGTGATGGTGGTGGCGGTGGTGGTGGTGGCGGTGGTGGTGGTAGTGGTTGCTGATAGTGATGGTGGTGGCTGGTGATGGCAGTGATGGTGGCGATGGTGGTGGCGATGGTGGTGGCGGTGGTTGCTGGTAGCGGTGGTTGGTGGTGGCGGTGGTTGGTGTGCCGATGGTGGTGTCGTGTGTAGTAGTGTGTAGTGTATAGTAGTGGAGGAGTTCCCAGGTGTTCCCAGGCGAGCCCAGCGACACAGTCCCGCCAGCGTGTCCAGGGCTGGCCCCAGGGTCTTCGCCCAGCACTATCCATCAAGATTATGATTATTGATGTTGTTGTTTTTATCATTCCACTTGTTTCCCCAGCGAGATCCTCACTGAGAGTCGCAAGAACGTTGTTACTCTTGGCCATTTGTTGTTGTTTTTTTCACAGTAGGATTTGCTTCTGCTGCTGCTGCTGTGTTAATCCAAACTGATCGTGGGGAGCCACGGTGGCTAGGAGATGTTAACAATCTCGCCTGGTGTACAGGAGGTCGTCGGTTCGATCCCGACCCTGACGCCTGCTGCTGTATATTTGGAGTTTGCGTGTCTCTCTCTCTCATCATCATCACGGTGGCTACCTCGCCTGGTATACAAGAGGTCGTGGGTTCCATCCTGACCCTGACGCCTGCTGTATATTTGGAGTTTGCGTGTCTCTCTCTCTCTCTCTCATCATCATCACGGTGGCTAGGAGATGTTAACTATTGCCTGGTATACAGGATATCATGGGTTCGATCCCGACAATGACACCTGCTGCTGTATATTTGGAGTTTGGGTGTCTCTCTCTCTCATCATCACAACGTGGCTAGGATATGTTAACTACCTCGCCTGGTATACAGGAGGTCGTGGGTTCGATCCCGACCCTGATGCCTGCTGCTGTATATTTGCAATTGCCTGTCTCTCTCCCCGTGGTCGCGTGGATTTTTCTCCAGGTCCTCCGGTTTTTCCCTCCACATTTAGAATCAACGTCACGCATTTCGGGAGTATTTGTCTGTTGCTATGAATGTCTACGTGGTGATGATGATGATTATCTGCCCCTTCGCTGGGTTATGATTTGCCATGGCCAGGGACGCTTCTCAAAAAGAGCCACATAGCTCAATTGGGCCGTCCACCCTGTAAAATAAAAATAGAGTCCTTTGTTAGTCTTGACGACGAATTGTGATGATGGTTATTATAACTGCGGCTTAATTACACTGGAAGGGTCTTGCCAAGATTCCCAACTGAGTCATTTGCAGGCAGTTTCCCAACAACCGCGATTGTTTTTTGGGGCCAATTACCATTGCTGGCATGGCGAGACAAGAAGAGAGATATACACATCAATGCCAGTCCATCGTTCTCTATGCCAGTCCGTAATACAGCTCCGTGCCAATCAGTAAATCTATTCGCCCGTCTACATATCTCTTTGACAATCTATAGCTACAGTATATCTATGACACTCTGTAGATCTTCGGACCCGCATTCTATCGATCTTCATACCCACACTCTATGTAGTGTATAGATCTTCATGGTTACAGTATATACGTCTGTAGATATTGATGGCTACAGTATATACAGTATATATATCTTCATGGTTACAGTATATACAGTATATAGATATACATGGCTACAATATATACAGTCTATAGATCTTGATGGCTACAGTCTATACAGTCTATAGATCTCCATGGCTACAGTATATACAGTCTATAGATATCCATGGCTACAGTATATACAGTCTATAGATCTCCATGGCTACAGTATATACAGTCTATAGATCTCAATGGCTACAGTATATACAGTCTATAGATATCCATGGCTACAGTCAATACAGTCTATATATCTCCATGGCTACAGTATATACAGTCTGCAGATCTAAATGGTTACAGTATATACAGTATATATATTGATGGCTTCAGTCTATACAGTCTGTGCATCTTGATGGCTACAGTCTATACAGTCAGTAGATCTTGATGTCTACAGTCTATACAGTCTGTAGATCTTCATGGCTACAGTATATACAGTCTATAGATCTCCATGGCTACAATATATACAGTCTGTAGATCTAAATGGTTACAGTATATACAGTCTATATATTGATGGCTTCAGTCTATACAGTCTATAGATCCATGGCTACAGTATATACAGTCTGTAGATCTTCATGGCTACCGTCAATACAGTCTATAGATCTCAATGACTACAGTATATACAGTCTATATATCATCATGCCCACAGTATATATAGTCTATAGATCTCCATGGCTACAGTCTATACAGTATATACAGTCTATAAATATCTACACCAGTTCACGGGTCGACCCGGGGACGATCCGGGGTCGACCCGGTGTCGAACACCGCACGAGGTCCGATCGATCGGACAAATCCACGGCCAGTATCGATCGCCTTGATTCACTCCGGTCGCGCGCACGATCGACTCCCAAGTGCCCTGCCTCCGTGACTCAGTGGTGGGTCATCATCACGGAGCTAGGAAATGTTAACTACCTCGCCTGGTATACAGGAGGTCGTGGGTTCGATCCCGAACCTGACGCCTGCTGCTGTATATTTGGAGTTTGCGTCTCTCTCTCTCTCATCATCATCACAGTGGCTAGGAGATATTAACTACCTCGCCTGGTATACAGGAGGTCGTGGGTTCGATCCCGACCCTGACGCTTGCTCCTGTATATTTGAAGTTTGCGTGTCTCTCTCATTATCATCACAGTGGCTAGTAGATGTTAACTACCTCGCCTGGTGTACAGGTGGTCGTGGATTCGATCCCGACCCTGACGCCTGCTGCTGTATATTTGGAGTTTTCGTGCTCTCTCTCTCATCATCACGGTGGCTAGGAGATGTTAACTACCTCGCCTGGTATACAGGTGGTCGTGGGTTCGATCCCAACCCTGACGCCTGCTGCTGCTGTATATTTGGAGTTTGCGTGTCTCTCTCTCTCATCATCATCACGGTGGCTAGGAGATGTTAACTACCTCGCCTGGTATACAGGTGGTCGTGGGTTCCATCCCGACCCTGACGCCTGCTGCTGTATATTTGGAGTTTGCGTGTCTCTCTCTCTCATCATCATCACGGTGGCTAGGAGATGTTAACTACCTCGCCTGGTATACAGGTGGTCGTGGGTTCCATCCCGACATTTTTTTGGAGCGTGCATTTTCTTCCCGTGGCCTTGTGGATTTCTGTGTTTTTCTCCTGGGTTTTCCCTCCATATCTCTCTGCCAGTCTAATTATATTTTTATCGCCATGCCCGTCTGCAGATCTCAATGCCAGGCTATGCATTGCTCTGCCAGTGTTGTTAGAGAACGGGCACCCACGGAAGCGGATATCCCAGAGCTACCTGGGAGATCTCTTCTGTTTTGCCCTCCACGTTTCAGAATCTACATCACGTGTTTAGTCATTTGGCTGCTGCTGCTACTGCTGTAAATGTCCACGTGGTGGTGATGATGATGATGATAAGCCTGCATTTCCCAAAAGTATGCTAAATTCTTCTTGATATGCAAATTATTTTGTCAAGGCGCTCTTCCCCTCCAACCCAGCTTAAATATACGCTGCCAAGCCTGGTGGTGTTCATTCAGACGCTGTCTTTCCGACAGACCTGGTTTTCACCTGAGGACGGCTGCTTGCGTTGTGGCCGAAACGTCGTGAGAATTATTTTTTATGTTTCGTTTTTATTTATTTTATTATTTCCCTTCTACGTGACTTTACCGAAAGAACCAAGAAGATGATAAGCCACTTCGTTGAGCTATCAATTGTGATAGCCAGGCCGCGTCTGNAAAAAAGATAGAGAGCTCAGTGAGGCCTGAACTGGTGACGTAGATCTTGATTTGAAGCTTTCGTGACTGCAGGAATACATACTCTCTGGTTCTTTCGGTAAAGTCACGTAGTTAGATAAAATAATTATTATATTGTCTTTTATTCTTTTTCTATCTACGTGACTTTAGCGAAAAAACCAGACAGTATGGTGACATAGATGTTCGAACGTCACAACGACAAACGCAGTTACAACATCACGATATGAGTTTAAAGTAATGGATGGGAAATGTAAACAAAAAATATAGAAACCAAACTCACCAGGTACAGACTAGAGGTCGCAAACGGGTTTTGATTCAACGGGTATCGGGTACCTGATTGCGACCTCTGGGATGAAGCCACGTTGCAGGCGCGGGTGGGTTGATTCTAGGAACTTGAATTGTGAGAAGAGACAAGACGTTGGGAAATGAGTGACAAACAGTTACTCACCAGTGACTCACGGTCTACCCGTACCCGTACCCGGCCGCACCAGGGTCGCAAACGGGTATCGGGTAGGGTACGGGTATCGGGTACCCGGTTGCGACCTCTGGTACAGACCACTGAGCTATTCCGCATAAGCTCTGCAGTTATCTTTCACAAGATGTCCAGTAGGGGCGGGTAAGAACGCTACGACAACAATCGATACAGCATCTCGATAGTTTTGTAGAGTAAAAGAAAGGTGAACAAATAATCCATAATAGAGGGGTTTTTGGGGTTAGATCGCGTACATTTTTCAATGTGTCGTTAAACCCGCCACCACCCGACACAGCCAACTAGTAAGGGTTGTCACATAAACAGAACGTGGCCAATTCGTCACTAGTACAGCACTAGTGTATAGTGTAGTGTATAGTGTGTATAGTGTAGGGTATAGTAGTATATAGTGTAGTGTATAGTGTGTATAGTGTAGGTATAGTAGTGTATAGTGTAGTGTATAGTAGTATAGTGTAGTGTATAGTAGTGTATAGTAGTGTAGTGGTATAGTAGTGTATAGTGTAGTGGTAGTAGTAGTGTAGAGTGTATAGTAGTGTATAGTGTAGGGTATAGTAGTGTATAGTGTAGGGTATAGTAGTGTAGTGGTAGTGTAGGGTATAGTAGTGTATAGTGTAGTGTATAGTAGTAGTGTAGTGGTATAGTAGGGTATAGTAGTGTATAGTAGTGTATAGTAGTGTAGTAGGTATAGTAGTGTATAGTAGTGTATAGTAGTGTAGGGGTATAGTAGTGTATAGTGTAGTGTATAGTAGTGTANGGGTATAGTAGTGTATAGTGTAGTGTATAGTAGTGTANGGGTATAGTAATGTATAGTGTATAGTAGTGTAGGGGTATACATCATCAGGTGATGACGAACGCGTCATCACACAGGTGATGACGGACGCTTGTGTTGTGATTGAATTTATTTTTATTTTATACCCACGTGACTTTACCGAAAGAACCAAAGAATATGGATCCTTGCAGTCACGAAAATTTCAAGCTTGTATGGACGGCTTATTATTTAAATATATATTTGTGTGTAGGTCAAAAACGCTGTGGTCCCTAAACTCTGGAATCACCTCGCCCAACAAGCAGGCGTCACGTGACGTCAGCGCCACGTACATCTCCGCGCCACGTGACGTCACGGGCAGCGTTTTCGTGGAACGAGTTGGAAGCAACAATGAATTCAAGGTAAGCGTTGATGTGAGAACAGGCGCCAACTTCTCGACCGTCAGNTAAACGAAGTTGATCATTGTTTTTTTACCCTTCTATCTGGCAACAAACTGACACTTTTTTACAAGGAGTCATGTTTGCATAGACCACAATACCTGCAGTCATAATGCAAACAAAAACACAACTCTGATAATGTATGCACTGTCCTTGAAGTTGATTGGTCCACACCCGAGACAGCTTTCCTTAGAGCCTAGTCTCACATGACGGTTGGACCAGATGACGCCAAAAGGCGCACAACTCAAAGACAATGCACCATCAGAGTATGAGAGCTCGGGTAAGCATTTACACCATTGGAACCTCATTTTCAGTAAAAAAAATATGATAATTGTTTTTTTACCCTTCTATCTGGCAACAAAACTGACACCTTTTTTACAAGGAGTCATGTTTGCATAGACCACAATACCTGCAGTCATAATGCAAACAAAAAACACAACTCTGATAATGTATGCACTGTCCTTGAAGTTGATTGGTCCACACCCGAGACAGCTTTCCTTAGAGCCTAGTCTCACATGGGTTGGACCAGAGGATGCCAAAAGGCGCCAAAAGGCGTCATCTGGTTCAATAGATAAAAGGGTAAAAAAATTTTCATATTTTTTTCTCGCAAATGAGGTTCCAATGGTGTTAAACGAAGTTGTTAATCAAACCGTTGTTTAAAAAAAATATTTTAAGGAGTTTCTTTTTTTTCAGAAGGGATCGTGTCATGAACGAAGACGTTCGGAAGCGACTTGGTGTGGCCCCCATTGCGGACAAGATGCTTGAGGCAAGGCTTCGGTGTACGGCCATGTGATGCGAAGTGAAGAGTCATCAGTGGCCAAGACTGCCGTGTGTATTGAGCCAGAGGGCCGCCGTCCACGCGGACGTCCGAAGAAGCGATGGATGGATCGAATCAAGGAAGACATGAAGACGGTCAACGCATCCCCTGAAGATGCCCTGGACCGAGCCAAATGGAGAAGACAATGCCGAAAAGCGGACCCTGTGCCACAGCGGGAACAACGCTTGGAAGAATTTCTCAGAAGCGACCAGGCGCCACACAACGAAAGGTCGATGAAGTGGGGCCCATCGATTCGGCATTTACAGCAGCAGCAGCAAAGTACCGCGAACACTCTGAAAGAGGCGTCGTGATGTCGATTGCGAAATGTGGGAGGGCTAGAAAAAAACGCGGAGGGAAACGCGCGAAAAATCCACGCGACCACGGGAGAGAGAGTTGGACTGCGAGAAGGGCTGCGTGCAGAACGAGAGAGTGAGCGAGAGAGAGAGCGAGAGAGTGAGCGAGAAAGCGAGCGAGAGAGTGAGCGAGAAAGCGAGCGAGAGAGCGACCGAGAGAGCGAGAGAGAGAGCGAGCGAGAGAGCGACCGAGCGAGCGAGAGAGCGACCGGAGAGCGACCGAGAGAGCGACCGAGCGACCGAGAGAGCGACGAGAGAGCGAGCGAGAGAGCGACCGAGAGAGCGACCGAGAGAGCGACCGAGAGAGCGACCGAGAGAGCGACCGAGAGAGCGACCGAGAGAGCGACCGAGAGAGCGACCGAGAGAGCGACCGAGAGAGCGACCGAGAGAGCGAGCGAGAGAGCGACCGAGAGAGCGACCGAGAGAGCGAGCGAGAGAGCGAGCGAGAGAGCGACAGAGCGAGCGAGTGAGCGACCGAGAGAGCGACCGAGAGAGCGACCGACCGAGAGAGCGAGCGAGAGAGCGACCGAGAGAGTGAGCGAGAGAGTGAGCGACAGGTNGGGGTTTACATAAAGCAAAGTNAAAAAAAATTACGAAATGATGAACGAAGCAAAGTGCCGACTACACCGAGCATCTTCTTGTTTCCAGTGATCGTAAAAAAAAGAGACGGAGAGAGAGAAAGACGCAAATGCCATTGTAGCAAGCGTGTTTCGGCACTTCACAATCGGTATATCTATTCGCGCTGAAGAAATCCGATGATCTATAAAGCTCTCCTCCCCGCCACTCCGATGTCCAATAGGGGCGGGTCAGAGGTTCGCGCTTCGAGACCCCAGAGGCCGCCCTGGTCAATACTGCGACATCAAATGTTAAATCTCGATTTAAAGCTTTTATGACTGCAGGGATTCATCTTCTTGGTTCTTTCGGTAAAGTCACGTAGAAGGGAAATAATAAAATAATAAAAATAAAACATAATTAAATTTCGATTTAAAGCTTTCGTGACTGCAGGGATTCATCTTCTTGGTTCTTTCGGTAAAGTCACGTAGAAGGGAAATAATAAAATAATAAAAATAAAAATTATAAAATTTGATTTAAAGCTTTCGTGACTGCAGGGATTCATCTTCTTGGTTCTTTCGGTAAAGTCACGTAGAAGGGAAGTAATAAAATATAAAAAATATTTTATTAGTTTTATTTTTACTTTTATTATTATTTATTATGTTTTATTTTATTCTTTTATTACTTCCCTTCTACGTGACTTTACCGAAAGAACCAAGAAAATGTTAAATCGCAATAGGCTCCCATCAATTGGTCAACTGAAATTCGCCCATGGGTTTTTTGGGTTTTCATGGCCACAAATCGCACCACCGGGAGGAGGGAGGGGCGGGTCGGCGTGTCTTGTATGCATCTCTCGCTGGGTCTCTTCGGATCTGGACCGTTGTCACGATGTGTTCAGTGTACCAAAGGTGGGACTTGATAAAGCCGTCTTCTTGGTTCTTTCGGTAAAGTCATGTAGAAGGGAAGTAATAAAATAATAAAAATAAAACATAATAAAACAATTCTCACGACGTTTCGGCCACAACGCAAGCAGCCGTCCTCAGGTGAAAACCAGGTCCGTCGAGGCGACAGCGTCTGAATGAAACAGCACACGAGCGTTGTGGCCGAAACGTCGTGAGAATTGTTTTATTATGTTTTATTTTTATTATTTTATTACTTCCCTTCTACATGACTTTACCGAAAGAACCAAGAAGATGAATCCCTGCAGTCACGAAAGCTTTAAATCGAAAATTAAAGCCGTCACCACCACAAATCGGCGGTTCATGGGCCTCCCCTAGGTCGGCTCGGTCTTATTGAGCAGCTGGTACGGTGTGTGTGTGCGTGTGTATAATGCATCGGCACTAGGGATACAAAGGTGGCCGGGCGTGTTTTTACTTGTCACTTTTTGGCGTGCGCCACCCGCTCACGAGGTACGGCTGCCGTGCCAGCCTTGCGAGCGTTCGCTAACAGCACTTGCCCCAGCAGCCTACGCAGGCTACCTGGTGGGACTTTTGTCTTTGCACCTCTTTAGGGTGTTGTGCATTTGCAGCCGCGGGAGCGTGACCTTTGGGAAGGGGGTTGGGGGGCACTGCTGGATGCGACGTTGCCGGCGGCGATTGGCAGAGGAGGCGGGGATGGTGGGGAAATAAAAAAAAGGGTTAAATCACAGGGATATCTCACGTCGCCAGCTCTCTCGCTCGCTCGCTTTCTCTCACTCTCTCTCGTTTTTTTAACGATCAGAGGAAAGAAGAAGACGCTCGGTGTAGTCGGCACTTTGCTTCGTTCATCATTTGGTTTTTTTTGTTTTTTTTAATGCTTTGCTTTATGTAACCCCCCCCTCCCCTTTTTTAAATGAAAGATTTCACAAAAGATTTCACGCTGTGCTCTCCTTACCCTTCCCTCTCTCTCTACCCCTCTCTCTCCCCCCCCCCCCCTCTCTCTCTCTACCCCCTCTCTCCCTACTCCATGTCTATGTTCCCCCTATGTTTTATATGTAATATTTGTAATATTATTAAAAGAAATTTCGCTCGCTCGCTCGCTCGCGCTCTCTCGCTCGCTCTCTATCTCAAGTGCCGCCAATATCTGCTTCGAACGCCGCGCGGTGCTTTGATCGTCACGTTCGAGAGTGTGGGGGGGCGGGCCGTGTCTTGGTGGATGGTNGGGTAGGTGGTTGTTTGGTGGGGTGGTGGGTGGATGGTGTGGTGGTGGTTGATGGTGGGTGGGTGGTGGTTAGATGGATGGTGGGGGTGGTGGTGGTGGGTAGGTGGTTGTTGGTGGGGTGGTGGGTGGATGGTGTGGTGGTGGGTTGATGGTGGGGTAGGTGGGTGGTTAGATGGATGTGGGTGGGTGGGTCGATGGTGGNATGGGTGGNTGTTTGGTGGGTGGGTGGATGGTGNGGTGGGTGGGTTGATGGTGGGTGGGTGGGTAGATGGTGGGGTAGGTGGGTGGGTGGTTTGTGTGGTGGGTGGGTGGATGGTGAGGTGGGTGGATAATATGGTGGTGGATGATGGTGGGAGGGTTCAGTGGGAGACGTTGGCTGTAATGGTGGTGGCTACTACGCTGCGCATGGCAGCAGCGAGGGTTCGTGGATCACCCACAGACTACAAATTGTTTATTTCGGCAGTGAGGGTGCTCATGCAAACCCCATTACGCGACCACATTTCTCCGGTTCTCTTATCATCACACCGGCTACGGTCTTGAATCGAGTAGAGTTCGAGAGCCTTCGACTGACGAACTTGTTGGCCACACACGCGGTGTTCGTGTCACGTGCAGCGCCACGTGCCGCGGGCACGTTTGTGACACGCCCACGTGACGTCACGTCACGTGACGCTGCACTCGGTGGTGTACTTCGTATCTAGAAAATCGGCTTCCAGGGTTTTTTTGCTGCTGGCGTCAATAAAATTGGTTTGAAACTCCAAAAAAACAAGAACTCTACTGGNTTTTTTTAAAGGCTTGCATGGGCTGGCACCACCACGGCCACCATATATTCACGAACTAATCCATCCGTACACCCCTCAAGGTCGTTAAGATCTGCCGACTCTAGCCCTTTGTCCGTACCTTGATCACGGCTGCGTTCCTGGGGCGAGCGGGCTACTCGCTGCGTCTGTGCCTCGCTTGTGGAATTTCGTTCAAACCGACAATGTGGATACGTTTAAGTTGCGTCTAAAAAAACACGTTTTCTTGATTCCGTTTATTCGATTTTGCCGCTCCTGCTCGCTTGACCTTTCCCTAACCTTATTCTTACAAGGCGCCTTGAGAGCTTAGTTGAAGGCGCCCTACAAATAAATGTCAATTATATATTATTATCACAGATGGGTTGTGAAACGTCCGCCCTTCCCATAGACGGGAGTCAAGGATGAGCAGTACCCCTGGCTCTATCATCAGAAGGCGGTACAGCAAAAGTGTGGACTAATCTCCATCTATCTTTTGACACTGCATACTGTGAATATATATGCGGTGTACACAGCATTTCAAACTACTCCGGGTCCTCCGGTTTTTCCCCTCCACGTTTAGAATCAACGTCACGCGTTTAGAGCATTTGGCTGCTGCTGCTGCTATACATTTCCACACGATGACCATGATGATGATGATGATAGCCGCCACTTCGTTGAGCTATCATTTCATTTGTGGTGGCCAGGTCGCTTCTGATCAAGAGAGCGACGTAGCTCAGTAGGGCCTTACGCCTGGTCAAAGAAAAAATGTAGAATCTTGACTTAAAGCTTTCGTGACTGCAGGAATTCATATCCTTTGGGTCTTTCGGTAAAGCCACGTAGATAGAACAAATACACACATTCCTGCGGAGGGTTGCTCGGTCAATGGCCTGCAGGGTCAACGGCGGCGTGGTGTATTCCGCAAATATGCCCGACTGTGAGGGCGAGCACAAGCCGGCGTGAGTAGGTTAAACGTTGAGTTTTATAAGGGCACCACGGGTGACCAGCCTCCCCACCCAGCCCCACCCCTCCCCCACCCAGCCCCACCCTCCCCACTTAGCCCCTCCCCACCCAACCCCTCCACACCCTCCCCACCCAGCCCCTCCCCACCCTCCCCTCTCCACCCAGCTCCCTCCCCACCCAGCCCTCCCTTCACGACGGACGGACGGACACAATAATCCCCTGTGGGCTGGTGTAACCAGGAGGTTCCAACCAGTATAAAATATAATAACAATATCGCGACGTTTCGATCGCAACACAAGCAATCGTCATCAGGTGACATATATAGTGGGAGCGCTGCTCAGGCAGGGAGTTCTAAAGGTTTGAGATGGGGTAGCCCAAGGGTCACTGGGCGGGGCTAGAGATGAATGAAGAGTTTACTTTTACACGGATATTATCACCATGACCATCATGATTATCCAATTGAAGCCACTGTTTTGGTGATTCACTCCTATCGCTCAACATGTAAACAAACATGCTCTGATAATAATGTTTGCATGTTTACCACGAATACCGTGTGTGGTTGATGCGGACTTGATTCCACGCAACTGCGGTTTTATTACCAGAAAGGGTAAAATTTTCTTATTTTTCGATTTAAAGCTTTCGTGACTGCAGGGATTAATCTTCTTGGTTCTTTCGGTAAAGTCACGTAGAAGGGAAATAATAAAATAATAAAAATAAACAAAATAAAATAATTCTCACGACGTTTCGGCCACAACGCAAGCAGCCGACCTCAGGCGAAGACCAGGTCTGTCGGGCAGACAGACGCTGTCTCCCCTGCTTGCGTTGTGGCCGAAACGTCGTGAGAATTATTTTATTATGTTTTATTTTATTATTTTATTACTTACCTTTTCTTATTTGTTCATACTTTGATACTGGCAAAAAGGTTCTCCATTTCATGGCGATTCTTGGTCGCGATAGCCTCCTCCTCCTCCTGCTACTACCAGGTGTCAAGACAAACAAATCGCTCACAAAAATGCATGCACAAATACAACTACACTCTACTTTATTTATCTTACCAGGTAAAGCCCCGCAAAGCCATTCGAGTCGATGTCCAGGACATCGACGCGAATGGTTTACCGGTCCGAGCAGCCTCCACCCGGCACGCGGCACTATAGGCGTCCCCGTGGGTGGTAACGGCGACTCTGGGCGATCGCCCCGGGCCCCGCACTTTGGTGAGGGGGGGGGGGCAGAGGCGCGCTTCGACTTTACGGTGTCAGATGTAATACAACATTATCAGCAGCGTGATTCACCCCGGGGCCCCGCAATCAAACCTCCAGCCCCCCGATGCACGTTGCCTGCCCGGCAACACACAGCACCCGAGCCGTCCCTAGGGGTACGGCGACTCGGGGCGACTGCCCCGGGCCCTCCGCTTTGGGGGGGGCGGTNGGGGGGGGAGCGCGTGTGACGTGGGAACGCAGCAGCAAGAGCCACACCGCGGGTCATGATGATGATGATGTTATGGGTTTATTTTTCCTCTCTCTCTGACTACGCAGCACCACATTGTGTTCCTAATCCTATTCACGAGGATGGTGGAGGAGGTGGTGGGGGTGGGGGTGGGGGCATGGTTGGTGGGGTCAGGGGGGAGAGGAGGGCAGAGGAGTAGGAGGGGTGGGGGGAGGGGCTATTCCCCCCATCGCTGTCAATCAATGGGGCGACCTCTGAGCTCCTACTTGGGGGTCACCCTAATACCGGTTTATTGGCAAGCGTGATAATTTACACGGCCAAGCAGCGCCACTAAATCCCGGGGGGGGGGGGGGGGGGCTGCCTCCTGTCGGAGACCAGCAACCTCCACCCCGAACCCTCCCCACAGTCAAGAGACAAAGCCAAAAGATCCTCACCCCCCCCCCCCTGTCCGTATAGGTGGCNGGGGGGGGGGCAAGTGCCGTTCGTGAGCGGTAGCAGCGGCAGCCGACACCTGTGAAGGCGGCGGCGTTGCAAGTGTGGGGTGGGTAGCACCACCGTGTCACTGTGTTGTTGTTGTTGCTGATGACATGTGCGTGTTGTTGTTGATGACATGGAGCGCGTTGTTGCTGTTGACATGCAACGTATTGTTGTTGTTGTTTACACAGAACTCGGTGTTGTTGTTATTACTTACATGGAACGCGTGCCGGCATCGTGGGAGGAGGAGGTAGCGGTTGTGTGGTGGTAGTGGTGGTGGTAGTGGTAGTGGCGGTGGTAGTGGTGGTGGTANTGGTGGTGGTGGTAGTGGCGGTGGTAGTGGCGGTGGTAGTGGCTGTGGTGGTGGTGGTAGTGGTGGTGGTAGTGGTGGTGGTAGTGAGTAGTGGTGGTGGTAGTGGTGGTAGTGGTGGTGGTAGTGGTGGTGGTGGTAGTGGTGGTGGTGTGTAGTAGTGGTGGTAGTGGTGGTGGTGGTGGTGGTAGGGTGGTGTGGTGGTGGTAGTGTGNAGTGGTGGTGTGATAGGTGTGGTGGTAGTGGTGGTGGTGGTAGTGGTAATGGTGGTGGTAGTGGTGGTGGTGGTGGCGGTGGTAGTGGTGGTGGTGGTAATGGTAGTGGCGGTGGTAGTGGTGGTGGTAGTGGTGGCGGTGGTAATGGTGGCGGTGGTAGTGGTGGCGGTGGTAGTGGTGGTGGTGGTAGTGGTGGTGGTAGTGGTGTAGTGGTAGTGGTGGTGGTAGTGGTGGTAGTGGTAGTGGTGGTGGTAGTGGTGGTGGTAGTGGTGGGGTGGTGGCGGTAGTAGTGGTAGTGGTGGTGGCCTTCATCCAGCAGTGGATTGACCCTGGCCGGCGTTGACCGTGAGCGGGGATCAAACCACGCGCTCGGCAGATTCGCAGCGCGGCGCGCTAACCGCTGCACCACCGCTCCCCATTCCCCTTGGCAGGGAAGCCTCGGCAGGACGACGAAATCAACAACAACATCAACAACGACATCAACAACAACATCAATGTCAACAACAACAACGACATCAAAAACATCAACAACGACATCATCAACAACATCAATATCAACAACAACAACGACATCAACAACCACATAAACAACAACATCAACAACATCAACAACAACATCAACATCTTTTTGGTTATTTCGGTAAAGTCACGTAGAAGGGAAATAATAAAATAATGAAAATAAAACATAATAAAATAATTCTCACGACGTTTCGGCCACAACGCAAGCAGCCATCCTCAGGTGAAGAACACGTCTGTCATTCAGACGCTGTCTTTCCGACAGACCTGTTCTTCACCTGAGGACGGCTGCTTGCGTTGTGGCCGAAACATCGTGAGAATTGTATTTATTATGTTTTATTTGTATTATTTTACTATTTCCCTTCTACGTGACTTAACCGACAGAACCAAGAAGATGAATCCCTGCAGTCACGAAAGCTTTAAATCGAAACATCAACATCAACAACCACATAAACAACAACATCAACAGCAACAACACATCAACAACAACATCAACAACAACAACATCAACAACATCAACAACAACATCAACAACCACATAAATAACAACATCAACAACATCAACAACATCAACAGCAACAACAACATCAGCAACAACATCATCATCAACAACATCAACAACATCATCATCAACAACATCAACAACCAAAACAACATCAACAACCACATCAACAACAACATCACAACATCAACAACAACATCAACAACAACATTAACATCAACAACAACATCAACAACAACATCAACATCGACTAAACAACAACATCATCAACAACATCAACAACATCAACATCAACAANATCAACATCAACAACAACAGCAACAACATCAACAACAACATCAACAACAACCAACAACAACATCAACAACAACAACATCAACAACAACAACAGCAATGCAACTAATGAGCACAATGCAACGGGTGCGTGCGGAGCGCGTGATTGGGGCGCGCGGGAGATCAGCGAGTGGAGCAGCGACGCGAATTGAATTCCACGTCGCTGACAATGGCCGTGAGGTGCCGCGCGATGCCGACATCAGATACGAGGCAGAGCGAGAACGCGCGGCGCAATAATGTCCCCTCCCCTCCCTCTCCCTCCCTTTCCCCCACCACTCCTCTCCCCCCTCCCCTCCCCTCCCTCCTTCCCCTCCCTCCCTTCCTTTCCCCACCACTCCTTCTCCCCCACCCCCANCCCTCCCCCTACCTCCCTCCATTCTCCCTCCCCCTCTCCTCCTCCCCTCTCATCCCCTCCATCCCTCCACCCCCTCCTCCCACCCCCATCCCATCCCANCCCCCTCCACCCCCTCCANCCCCTCTCCTNCCCTNCCCTCCCATCCCCCCCCTCCCATCCCCTCCTACTGCCTCTCCCTCCCTCTCCCCCCTCCCCCCACCCTCCCATCACCTCCCCCCTCCCACCCCTCCCCTCCCTATAACCACCACCCGTAAAACGCCTCCACTCAATTGGAGCCAATCCTTTATTAGGGGGCGGGGTGAGGGGGCGGGGTGAGGGAGGGGAGTGGGGGGGAGTGAGGGGGGACACGCGAACGAACGCCGAGGCCCTCGTTCACGGTCACGGATTCGTGCTCCTTGCTTCGTGCTTCCTGCTGCTGCTTCCTGCTGCTTCTGCTTCCTGCTGCCTGCTTGCTTCGTGCTGCTTCGTGCTTCCTGCTGCTGCTTGCTGCTTTGCTGCTGCNTCGTGCTTGCNGCTGCTTCGTGGTGCTGCTGCTGCTGCTGCTTCGTGCTGCTTCGTGCTTCCTGCTGCTTCGTGCTGCTGCTGCTGCTTGCTGCTGCTTCGTGCTTGCTGCTGCTTCATGCTTGCTGCCGCTTCGTGCTTCCTGCTGCTTCGTGCTCCTGCTGCTGCTGCTGCTTCGTGCTGCTGCCGCTTCGTGCTTGCTGCTGCTTCATGCTTGCTGCTGCTGCTTCGTGCTTGCTGCTGCTTCGTGCTGCTGCCGCTTCGTGCTTCCTGCTGCTTCGTGCTGCTGCTGCTTCATGCTGCTGCCGCTTCGTGCTTCCTGCTGCTTCGTCCTGCTGCTGCTGCTGCTTCGTGCTTGCTGCTGCTTCGTGCTTGCTGCCGCTTCGTGCTGCTTCNTGCTCCTGCTGCTTCGTGCTTCCTGCTGCTGCTGCCGTGAGCGCTGTGCCCCTAGCAAGGAGCACGTCTCAATCCGACTTCCGTGGACGACGTCGAGATGGGGGTGGGGGCGAGGAGGGGAGTGGGCGATGGGGGGGGGGGGGGGGGGGGGGGAGGGGCGAGGAGTGGGGGATGGGGGGAGGGCGAGGAGTGGGGGATGGGGGGAGGGGCGAGGAGTGGGGATGGGGGAGGGCGAGGAGTGGGGATGGGGGGGAGGGCGAGGAGTGGGGATGGGGGGAGGGGCGAGGAGTGGGCGATGGGGGAGGGGCGAGGAGTGGGGGATGGGGGGAGGGCGAGGAGTGGGGGATGGGGGGAGGGGCGAGGAGTGGGCGATGGGGGGAGGGGCGAGGAGTGGGGAGGGGGGAGGGGCGAGGAGTGGGGGATNGGGGGAGGGGCGAGGAGTGGGATGGGGGGAGGGGCGAGGAGTGGGCGATGGGGAGGGGCGAGGAGGGAGTGGGCGATGGGGGGAGGGGCGAGGAGGGGAGTGGGGATGGGGGGAGGGGCGAAGGGGAGTGGGGGGAGGCGAGGAGGGGAGTTGGGGATGGGGAGAGGGCGAGGAGGGAGTGGGGGGAGGGGCGAGGAGGGGAGTGGGGATGGGGGGGAGGGCGAGGAGGGGAGTGATCTCGANTTGAAGCTTTCGTGACTGCAGGAATTCATACTCTGTGGTTCTATCGGTAAAGTCACGTGGGTAGGAAAATAAATAATAGATCACGACGTTTCGATCGCAACAGCAAGCGACCGTCTTCAGGTGAGAGAGAGAATCTCGTAATAAAACTATTTTTAATTACATAGAGGGAAACATCGGTATAGAGTAGTGAGAGAGGGGGTAGAGAGAAANGGGGGGGGGTAGAGAGAGAGGGGTATAGAGAGAGGGGGTAGAGAGGGGGGTAGAGAGAGAGGGGGTAGATAGAGGGGTAGAGAGAAAGGGGGGGGTAGAGAGAGAGAGGGGTATAGAGAGAGGGGTAGAGAGGGGGGTAGAGAGAGGGGGTAGAGAGGGGGGTAGAGAGAGAGGGGTAGATAGAGGGGTAGAGAGAGAGGGGTAGAGAGAGGGGGGTAGAGAGAGGGGTAGAGAGAGANGGGGGTAGAGAGAGGGGGTAGAGAGAGAGGGGGTAGAGAGGGGGGGTAGAGACTTTTGACTTTGAAACAACTTTATTGCTGCCAGCAGCAACAGCACTGGAGGCGATTTCGATATGAAACACACACAAAGTCACCAGCAACACAAATGAAGATAAACGCTACAAATCCACGCGCTGTGGCGCTAAAAGCACCGCGCACAACACGAAAGAAAAGTCACGGTGACGAGCGAGCGCTTCAGAAGGTGAACACGAGGGTACCGTCCACGCTGGTACAGAGAGGGCTTAGGGGAGGGGTAAGAAGGAGGAGAGAGCAGAGCGTGAAATCTTTTGTGAAATCTTTCATTTAAAAGCGGGGGGGGGGGGGCACATAAAGCAACACATTGAAAAATAAAAACGAAATGATGAACGAAGCAAAGTGCCGACTACACCGAGCATCTTCTTGTTGCATCTGATCGTAAAATAAACGGAAAAGAAATGAGTATGTGACGAGGCATTATACTGGTAGGAACCTCCTGGTTACACCAGCCCACAGGGATTGGAGGGGTGGGGCTGGGTGGAGAGGGGAGGGTGGAGAGNGGCTGGGTGGGAGGGTGGGAGGGGCTGGTGGGAAGGGCTGGGTGGGGAGAGTGGGCTAGGTGGGGGGTGGGAGCGGTGGGCTGGGTGGGAAGGGCTGGTCACCCCGTGGTGCACTTATAAAACTCAACGTTTAACCTACTCACGCCGGCTTGTGCTCGCCCTCACAGTCGGCATATTTGCGGAATACACCACGCCGCCGTTGACCCTGGCCATTGACCGAGCAACCCAACGTTCCTACCAGCTCCCTCCGCAGGAATGTGTTATAGATAAGAGAGGGGGAGGGGGGGAGGCCGTAATGGGCGAGAGGGTGGGGGTGAATTTCAAAGAGGCTTAGGTGAGAGAGAGAGAAATAAGGAAGCTAAAATATCAAATGTAACAATGTAGAAATGTAATTCAACTGGCAGGTGCCATCCGGCTCGCGAGTATAAACTTTTTTTAGTTTAGGGGCCGTCCATAAATGACGTCACGCACCTGGGGGGGGGGTGGTCAGACATTTGTGACGATGTGTGACGAGGGGGGGGGGTGAGAAATGTGACGTCACATCAAAATGCGCAACTTTAAATAAATATAGACAACACGTTCTACTTAATTAAATAGACTTTTGAATAAATGTTTTCTCCTACAACATCAGAGTGCAGCGCCACACCAAATACGCACTACAATGACAATAGTTTAAAGCGATTTGAAGATATTTTCGATTTAAAGCTTTCGTGACTGCAGGTCATCTTCTTGGTTCTTTCGGTAAAGTCACGTAGAAGGGAAATAATAAAATAATAAACATAATAAAATAATTCTCAAGAACAGGTCTGTCGGAAAGACAGCGTCTGAATGACAGACCTGTCTTCACCTGAGGACGGCTACTTGCGTTGTGGCCGAAACGTCGTGAGAATTATTTTATTATGTTTTATTTTTATTATTTTATTATTTCCCTTCTACGTGACTTTACCGAAAGAACCAAGAAGGCGATTTGAAGCAAGTTTTATTTTTTGGGGAGTGCAGAGTTTTGTGACGTCATATTTGAGGGGGGGGGGTGTCTGACTTTTTGTGACGCCGTGTGACTCGGGGGGGGGGGGGGTGTCAAAAATCGTCCAAAATCGCGTGACGTCATTTATGGACGGCCCTTAGCAGGTAAGGCCCCACTCAGTTCGCAGCTCATTTTCAGAAGCGACGTGGCTATCACAAACGATAGCTCAAAGATGTGTACTCGTCGTCATCGTCGTCGTGTGGAAATGTACAGCAGCCAAATTAACTCCAAACACCGCGATGTTCATTCTAAATGTGGAGGGGGGAAACGGAGGACCCGGAGAAAAATCACGCGACCACGGAGAGAGAGAGAGACACACGCAGACTACAAATAACAGCAGCAGGCGTCAGGGTCGGGATCGAACCCACAACCTCCTGTATACCAGGCGAGGTAGTTAACATCTCCTAGCCACCGTGATGATGATAAGAGAGAGAGACGCAGACTCCAAATATGCAGCAGCAGGCGTCACCGTCAGGATTGAGCCCACAACCTCCTGTATACCAGGCGAGGTAGTTAACATCTCCTAGCCACCGTGATGATGAGAGAGACACCAAACTCCAAATACACAGCAGCAGGCGTCAGGGTCGGGTCGAACCCACGACCTCCTGTATACCAGGCGAGGTAGTTAACATCTCCTCGCCACCGTGATGATGATGAGAGAGAGAGAAAGAGAGAGACACCAAAACTCCAAATATACAGCAGCAGGCGTCAGGGTCGGGATCGAACCCACGACCTCCTGTATACCAGGCGAGGTAGTTAACATCTCCTAGCCACCGTGATGATGATGAGAGAGAGAGAGAGAGAGACACCAAAACTCCAAATACACAGCAGCAGGCGTCAGGGTCGGGATCGAACCCACGACCTCCTGTATACCAGGCGAGGTAGTTAACATCTCCTCGCCACCGTGATGATGATGAAGAGAGAGAGACACCAAAACTCCAAATATACAGCAGCAGGCGTCAGGGTCGGGATCGAACCACGACCTCCTGTACACCAGGCGAGGAGTTAACATCTCCTAGCCACCGTGATGATGATGATGAGAGAGACACGCAAACTCCAAATATACAGCAGCAGGCGTCAGGGTCGGGATCGAGCCCACGACCTCCTGTATACCAGGCGAGGTAGTTAACATCTCCTGGCCACCGTGATGATGATGAGAGAGAGACACGCAGACTCCAAATATACAGCAGCAGGCGTCAGGGTCGGGATCGAACCCACGACCTCCTGTATACCATGAGAGGTAGTTAACATCTCCTAGCCACCGTGATGATGATGAGAGAGAGACACCAAAACTCCAAATTTACAGCAGCAGGCGTCAGGGTCGGGATCGAACCCACAACCTCCTGTGTACCAGGCGAGGTGGTTAACATCTTCTAGCCACCGTGATGATGATGAGAGAGAGAGACACGCAAACTCCAAATATACAGCAGCTTCAGGGTCGGGATCGAACCCACGACCTCCTGTATACCAGGCGAGGTAGTTAACATCTCGCCACCGTGATGATGATGAGAGAGAGATACACGCAAACTCCAATATACAGCAGCAGGCGTCAGGGTCGGGATCGAACCCACGACCTCCTGTGTACCAGGCGAGGTAGTTAACATCTCCTAGCCACCGTGATGATGATGATGAGAGAGACACGCAAACTCCAAATATGATGTTGATGATGGCTACATCGCAGCTCAGTGGCACTTCACCTCGTAAAACAAAAAAAATCTAAACTTATTTTGGTTTTAAGATGCCATCCAACGTTACCACCGCGTACGATGTAGCCCGATTAATATTTCTGACCCGCAAATTTCGGAGTGTCTATTAATCTGGAGAATACGGTAATAGTGGCAGCGGTAGTATTATGAATATTGTTACGAATAATAATAATAGTAACGCGCGCGGCTTAATTGCGACCGCAGCCACTGCAACCTTGGGGATTGTAATTGAATCAGATCGTTATCATCCTCGCGGATGAACTCGATTCATCCCAGGACAGCTCATTAANGGGGGCGGGGGGGCAGGGGGGGCANGGGGGGGGCTGGTGGCGCGCCTCGCTTCCTGCCGCCCGGCGTGTCGCACCTCGCAGCACGTAGAGCACGCAGCACGTACAGCACGTACAGCACGCAGCACGTACAGCACGTAGAGCACGCAGCACCTAGAGCACGCAGCACGTACAGCACGTACAGCACGTACAGCACGTACAGCACGCAGCACGTACAGCACGTAGAGCACGCAGCACCTAGAGCACGNCAGCACGTACAGCACGTACAGCACGCAGCACGTACAGCACAGAGCACGTACAGCACGTACAGCACGTACAGCACGTACAGCACGTACAGCACGTACAGCACGCAGCACGTACAGCACGCAACACGTACAGCACATACAGCACGCAGCACGTACAACACGTACAGCACATACAGCACACAGCGCGTACAGCACGCAGCACGCAGCACGTACATCACGTAGAGCACGTACAGCACGCAGCACGTACAGCACGCAGCACGCAGCACGTACAGCACGCAGCACGTAGAGCACGTACAGCACGCAGCACGTACAGCACGCAGCACGCAGCACGTAGAGCACGCAGCACGTAGAGCACGTACAGCACGTACAGCACGCAGCACATAGAGCACGCAGCACGTACAGCACGTACAGCACACACCACGTACACACGCGCCACGTACATCACACGTACTGCTACCGCTTGTTGGCGGGGTGCTGCTGCTGCTTGCTGCTGCTTGCTGTTACTGCTGCTGCTGCTGCTGCTGCTGCTGGTGCTGCTGCTCCTGCTGCTGCTGCTGCTCCTGTTGCTGTTGCTGCTGTTGCTGCTCCTGCTGCTGCTGCTGCTCCTGCTGCTGTTGCTGCTGCTGCTGTTGCTACTGCTGCTGCTGCTACTCCTGTTGCTGCTGCTGCTGCTGCTGTTGCTACTGCTGCTGCTGCTACTGCTGCTGCTGCTGCTCCTGCTGCTGTTGCTGCTGCTCCTGCTGCTGTTGCTGCTGCTGCTTCTGCTGCTGCTACTGCTGCTGCTTGCTGCTGTTACCGCTGCTGCTACTGCTGCTGCTACTCCTGTTGCTGTTGCTGCTGCTGCTCCTGCTGCTGTTGCTGCTGCTCCTGCTGCTGTTGCCGCTGCTGCTACTGCTGCTGCTACTGCTGCTGCTGCTGCTGTTACCGCTGCTGCTACTGCTGCTGCTGCTCCTGCTGCTGTTGCTGCTGCTCCTGCTGCGTTGCCNCTGCTGCTACTGCTGCTGCTACTTGCTGCTGCTGGTGCTGCTGATCCTGTGCTGCTCCTCTGCTGTTGCTGCTGCTCCTGCTGCTGCTACTGCTGCTGCTTGCTGCTGTTACCGCTGCTGCTACTGCTGCTGCTCCTGCTGCTTGCTGCTGCTCCTGTTGCTGCTGCTCCTGTTGCTGTTGCCNTTTGCTGCTGCTCCTGCTGCTGCTCTGCTGCTGCTGGTGCTTGCTTCTGCTGCTGCTGGTGCTGCTCCTCCTGCTGCTGCTGGTGCCACGGCAGCGATGCCGATGGTCAGCTGCGCACCGTCCGACGCCAGCTCGATCTGCCTCCATCAGAGCGAGCACTTGCAGGGCTGCACCTCTACCGTGTGTCTCGTGTGCCTTCACCTGCGCCGACTCGTACGCACAAAGGCAAAGATCACCCGTGTAGCCACAACAGGCGGTTGGGGCAAGTGCTGTTAGCGCGTAGCAGCACCTATGGAGGCCGGAACTGTGGCACACGAGGGGGTGGTGTGGCCAGCACCACGCCCGGCCGCCTTTGTCTCCCCGGTGGCGATGTTTACCGCACACCGCACCGGGTTACTCGTTTGAGGCCGAGTCGACCTAGGGGAGAGGCCCGGGACCGGTTCCATTCAGGCGATCGTCACCTGGCCCAGATAGGGAATCGAACTCGGCTCGCCGGGTTCGTAGCGCGGCGACGCTAACCGCTGCGCCACCGCTCCCCGCGCGCGGTGCTCGATGATTGAGCGATGAAAGAAATCCATTTCGTAAAAGGCAATGTTGTGATTATGTGTGTCTGTTCAAAATGTTTAGCCTACTTCCCGACATGCAACAAACTTTAAATTTGCCATGTGGGTACTCTCCAGACTGTACACCGTGCAAAAATTATGAAAATAATTTTTTTGGCGGGGGGAGCTCAATAATGCATATATTTTTTGCACGGAAAATCAGCTGTGAGGTCAAATCTGTCACGTGACCCGCACATGTGGAAGCGTAACGCGTTGTAGTGTAGCAGGTAGCACGCTGCGCTACGAACCCGGCGACCCGAGTTCGATTCCCGCTCATGGCCACGAACCGGTGACGATTATTTTTACCGGTCCTGGGCCTCCCCTAGGTCGACTCAGCCTCAAACGAGTAACTGGTGTGGTGTGTGAACATCGCCACTGGGTGACAAAGGCGGCCGGGCGTGGTGAATCCAAGCAGTAAAGCTAGTACGGTTTTCATTATAATATAATTATTTTAAAATATATTTCTACGGTAGATATATATCTTATACGCGCTATATATATACCATTCTTATTATATATAATATATCTATCTTCAAAATGACTAACGCCGTCCATTATTCTCTTCCTTATCCGTGGGAGAGTATGTTTCAAAATAATAATGATAATGATCCGTCATCGTTGTACGTGTCAACCCAATGCGAAGCTCGGGCGAGTTTTCTTTCTTTATTTATTCGCTCGCCGCGACTTCTGCCGGGCAGATTCGAGGTCAAAGGCGCTGATGCCCAGGAGCCCCCCCCCCGGGTTTGAGCCTCTCGGGGTGAAAAGCGCATCTCCCGCAAGCGCTCAGGAGCCTCCACTGCTGTTGGCCGACTTGTCCACGCGGGGCCGGACGTCTTGTAAGATGGTGGAGGTTACCACACTTTACCCCACCGCAACACGTGTTTTAGAAGCGGTGGCGAAGAGATGTTAACTACCTCGCCTGGTCTACAGGAGGACGTGGGTTCGATCCCGACACTGACGCCTGCTGCTGTATATTTGTAGTTTACGTGTCTCTCTCTCTCATCATCATCACGGTGGCTAGGAGATGTTAACTACCTCGCCTGGTATACAGGA
>MU249629.1:1725828-1738328 GCA_018977245.1 Lethenteron camtschaticum
GTGGGTGTGGTGAGTATGTGAGTGTGTGTGGGTATGGGAGTGTGTGTGGGGTGTGGGTGTGTTGAGTCTGTGTGGGTATGTCTTGTGAGTGNGGGTGTGTGTGAGTGTGTTTGGGTATGTGTGAGTAGTGTGAGGTGTGTGAGTGTGTGTGGTATGTGTGGATGTGTGTGGGTGTGTGTGAGTGTGTGTGGTGTGTGTGGGTGGTGAGTATGTGGGTATTTGTGAGTATGTGTGTGAGTGTGTGTGGGTAGGTGATATCTGTGAGCTGTGTGTGTGTGGGTAGCGTGAGTATGTGTGTGTTGGTGAGTANGTGTGTGTGTGGTATGTGTGAGTGGTGTGAGTATGTGGTGTTTGGTATGGTGAGTGGTGAGTGTGTGTGGTCAATGTGTGATNAGTATGTGTGTGATGGTGGTATGTGAGTGTGTGTGGGTATGTGTGTGTGTGGGNATGTGTGGGTATGGTGAGTGGGTATGGTATATATGAGAGGATCGGTGTGTGTGTGGGGAGCGGTGGTGTAGCGCGCTGGTGAACCCGGCAGACCCGGGTTCCATTCCGAACCGGTCCTGGGCCTCCCCTAGGTCGGCTCGGCCTCAAACGAGTACCAAAGGCGGTCGGGCGTGGTGCTGACCACCCACCCCTCGTGTGGATATGGTGCTCGCTAACAGCACTTGCCCCAACAGTCTGTAGGCTAGGCGGAGGATCTTTGTCTTAGTGGTGGTGTTGTTGTTTGGTGTTGTTGTTGGGTTTATTGTGGTGGTGTTGTTGGTGGTGGTGTTATTGGTGGTAGTGTTGGTGGTGGTGTTGTTGTTGGTGGTGTTGTTGGTAGTGGTGTTGTGGTAAGTGTTGTTGGGGTGCTATTGGTAGAGTGTTGTTGTTGTTGAGTGGTGGTGGTGTGTTGTTGTTTTTGGTGGTGGTGGTGGTAGTTTTAGTTTGTTGGTGGTGGCGGTGGTGGCGGTGGTGTTTTTGGGGTGGTTATTGTTGCTGACATTGGCGGTGGTGGTGGTTTGATGCTGTCTGTTGATGTTGTTTTGTTTGTGAGTTGCGACCCAGGAATATCGGGAGGCTAATGGGGAGACTGGAGCGAGGCTGAGCGGAATAGAGGCTCTAGGGCGGTGAGGGGGGGGGGGGTGAGGGGGGGTGAGGGGGGTGAGAGGGGGGGTGATGGGGGTCGAGGAGGGGGTCGAGGGGGGTGGTAGACAAGGGAAGAATCCGTGATTAACTCTGACCTCGGCACCGGCGATGTCGTGATCACATCCACACGGGCGTCCTCAGCAGCCCCAGATATTGCGTCTGTCCCTGCAGGAGGGACCACACACACACAAAGACAAAGATCCCCCGTGGCTGTTAGGGTCAAGTGCAATAATCGAGCGGCTACACGCTGTGTCGGGCTATCCCACCCGCGCCTGTCTCCCCAGTGTGCGGAGACGCGCCGTGGAAGAATTCATAAGGCCAGCACCTAGGGGAGGCGCAGGAGGACCGGTTATTGGTCGTGAGGCGGGAATCGAACTTGGCTCGCCAGTGACGGCGCAGTGCTACCACTGCCGCCACCCTAACAATTTGATAGTTTGTACTTGATGCCATTTGTAAAGTCTATTATATTGGTTATTATAAAATAATAAAATAAAACATAATAAAATAATTCTCACGACGTTTCGGCCACAACGCAAGCAGCCGTCCTCAGGTGAATTATTATGTTTTATTTTTATTATTTTATTATTTCCCTTCTACGTGACTTTACCGAAAGAACCAAGAAGATGAATCCCTGCAGTCACGAAAGCTTTACATCGAAATTTGTTCTTTCATGTTTGCTTGTCGATTTAAAGCTTTCGTGACTGCAGGGATTCATTTTCTTGGTTTTGTCGGTGAAGTCACGTAGAAGGGAAATAATAAAATAATAAAACATAATAACACAAGGAGTGACCGACCCCATATCTGCATTTGTCATCAACATGCTCAATTCCTCTGTTGATATGTAAACTCCTTTGTCAAGGCGCTCTCCTCCTCCTCCCACCCAGCTTAAAATACGCTGCCAAGCTTAGCAGTGTTCATTAGGACGCTGTCTTTCCGACAGCTCTGTTTCTTCACCTGAGGACGGCTGCTTGCGTTGTGGCCGAAAGGTCGTGAGAATTTTTTTTTATGTTTTATTATTATTTTATTATTTCCCTTCTACGTGACTTTACCGAAAGAACCAAGAATATTATTTGTTCTGTATTTACTTATCGTGACTTGATTACCGCTGGAGGATTTCTGTTTGCACTCATTTCGTTGTTTGCAATGTTCGTTCTTGTAAGGGGCGTCGCGGTGGCTAGGAGATGTTAACTACCTCGCCTGGTATACAGGTGGTCGTGGGTTCCATCCCGACCCTGACGCCTGCTGCTGTTTGGAGTTTGCGTCTCTCTCATCATCATCATCACGGTAGCTATAAGATGTTAACTACCTCGCCTGGTATACAGGAGGTCGTGGGTTCCATCCCGACCCTGACGCCTGCTGCTGTATATTTGGAGTTTGCGTGTCTCTCTCTCTCTCTCATCATCACGGTGGCTAGGAGATGTTAACTACCTCGCCTGGTACACAGGAGGTCGTGGGTTCCATCCCGACCCTGACGCCTCCTGCTGTATATTTGGAGTTCGCGTGTCTCTCTCTCTCATCATCATCACGGTGGCTATGAGATGTTAACTACCTCGCCTGGTGCATAGGAGGTCGTGGGTTCGAACCCGACCCCGACGCCTGCTGCTGTATATTTGGAGTTTGCGTGTCTCTCTCCCGTGGTCGCGTGGATTTTTTGCTCCGGGTCCTCCGGTTGGTTTTCCCCCCTCCACATTTAGAATCAACATCACGGGTTTAGAGTCTTTGGCTGGCTGCAGCTATAAATTCCCACATGACGGTGATGGTAAGTCACTTCGTTGGGCTTTCATTTGTAAACCAGGTCACTTCTGAAAAAAGCTGCATAGCTCCGTGAGCCTGACCTGGTAATTCAAAATAAAGAAGTGAAGTTTAGTTTTGAAGAAGAACTTGCTAACCCGCCTTTAACAGACTGTTGGGGCAAGCGCTGCTAGCGAGCACCTGTGAAGGCCCGATCTATGGCAAACGAGGGGGTGGGTGGCCAGCACCACGCCCGACCGCCTTTGTCTCCCCTGGTGGCGATGGTTACCGCACGCCACACGAGATACTCGTTTGAGGCCGAGCCGACCTAGGGAGGCCCAGGACCAGGCACCGCTACACGAGGGGGTGGGTGGCCAGCACCACGCCCGACCGCCTTTGTCTCCCCTGGTAGCGATGGTTACCGCACGCCACACGAGATACTCGTTTGAGGCCGAGCCGACCTAGGGGAGGCCCAGGACCAGGCACTGCTACACAAGGGGGTGGGTGGCCAGCACCACGCCCGACCGCCTTTGTCTCCCCTGGTGGCGATGGTTACCGCACACCGCACGAGATACTCGTTTGAGGCCGAGCCGACCTAGGGGAGGCCGAGGACCAGGCACCGCTACACTAGGAGCGTGGGTGGCCAGCACCACGCCCGACCGCCTTTGTCTCCCCTGGTGGCGATGGTTACCGCACACCGCACGAGATACTCGTTTGAGGCCGAGCCGACCTAGGGGAGGCCAGGACCAGGCACCGCTACACAAGGGGGGTGGGTGGCCAGCACCACGCCCGACCGCCTTTGTCTCCCTGGTGGCGATGGTTACCGCACACCGCACGAGATACTCGTTTGAGGCCGAGCCGACCTAGGGAGGCCCAGGACCAGGCACCGCTACACAAGGGGGTGGGTGGCCAGCACCACGCCCGACCGCCTTTGTCTCCCCGGTGGCGATGTTACCGCACACCGCACGAGGTACTCGTTTGAGGCCGAGCCGACCTAGGGGAGCGGACCAGGCACCGCTACACGAGGGGTGGGTGGGTGGCCAGCACCCGCCCGACCGCCTTTGTCTCCCTGGTGGCGATGGTTACCGACACGCTACCCGTTGTCATTGTCCAGGTCCGGTCATACGTCATAGTGTGTGGGGGAGTGGCTGGGTTTTAGGGAGGGGGAGGAGAGGGAGGGGAGGGGGCGCACGATCCCAGGTCGCAATCGGGTACCCGATACCCGTACCCACCCGCAAACGGGTACGGGTAGCCGTTTGCGACCCTGGTGCGGCCGGGTACGGGTAGGCGTGAGTCACTGGTGAGTCACCGTTTGTCACTCTTTTCGATGTAAAGATTTCGTGACTGCAGGGATTCATCTTCTGGGTTCTTTCGGTAAAGTCACGTAGAAGGGAAGTAATAAATAATAAACATAATAGAATAATTCTCACGACGTTTCGGCTACAACGCAAGCAGCCGTCTTCAGGTGAAGAATGAGACACTGCCAAGCTTCTTCACCTGAAAACGGCTGCTTGCGTTGTAGCCGAAACGTCGTGAGAATTATTGTATTATGTTTTATTATTTTATTAGTTTATTACTTCCCTTCTACGTGACTTTACCGAAAGAACCAAGAAGACGTTTGTACTAATTTCCCAACGTCTGCTTTCTTCCATTCAAGTTCCAGAATCAACCCACCCGCGCCTGCAACATGTTCACGAGGCGCAATCGGGTACCCGATACCCGTACCTACGTACCCGGCCGGGTACGGATTGGGTACGGGTATGGGTAGTTTGCGATGGTTGGCCGGGTACGGAACGGTAAGGATAAACCCCGATTTAAAGCTTTCGTGACTGCAGGGATTCATCTTCTTGGTTCTTTCAAGTCACGTAAATGGAAATAATAAAATAATAAAAATAAAATAATAAAATAATATTTATACTATTATTTTATATTATGTTATTTATAATGTTTTATTTTAATTATTTTGGAAATAATAAATAATAAAAATAAAACTTAATAATATAATAATATTATATAATATTATTTTATCATATTATTATATTATAATGTTTTATTTTTATTATTTTATTATTTCAATTCTACGTGACTTTACCGAAAGAACCAAGAAGATGAATCAAAACCCGTTTGCGACCTCTGATTTCTCGGTTCCTTGCGCGCGCCGCTCGCCACTGCCACGGTCCAAGGTGAACCTCCTCCTTGGCACTTCGCTCGCCGAGACTTCTCACCCCCTGCCCCCCCTGCCCCCCCTGCCCCCCCCTGCCCCCCCTGCCCCCCCCTGCCCCCCCCGTTGTGCCTCTGAGGCTCAGAGTCTCATCTAGGCCTCGGCAAGGCAAGGTAAAAGTGTAAAAACAACGAGCCTACCTTTTACCCTACCCTTTACCCTTACCCTTGGCACGTCGACACCTTTACCTTTACCCTTTGACCCGGTAAAAATGGTACAATTACCTGACCTTGCCGAGGCCTAGTCTCATCTGGACCCACATGGGTTTTCTTCTTCGTCACGCCAAATGTCAAAGGTCAAACTCTCAAACTGTGATCTTGAGTTGAAGCTTTCGATCCGTTCAGTTCAGTTCTTAGGGAGAGCCCCGTGAGCCATGCGGCTCTTGAATCGGGTGCAACCGCAACAAAACAAAAACATGAACCAGAAACATCTTCATCATTAGACCTCCTTTGCCAGTATCAAAATATAATGATAGGGTTTTTCATACTCTTTGAAAAAATAAATAAATAAAAATAAATTTAAATCACGACGTTTCGAGGTGTGGTTGGTTGTCACACCTGATGATGATTGCTTGTGTTGCAATTGAAACGCCGTGATTTAATTAATTTCTTTATATATTTTTTTATTTTATTAAATTTTTCCCCCTACGTGACTTTACCGAAAGAATCAAAGAGTATGGATCCTTGCAGTCACGAAAACTTCAAATCGAGAATAAATAGGGGTTTTTCCCCTTTTTTCTGAAAGCCTTCTCTGGTGTGGACCAATCAGTTTCAAGGACAATGCATGTATTATCAGTGTGTTTTTTGTTTGCATTTTGACCACAAGTATTGTGGTTAATGCAGACATGATTCCTCGTAAAAGGTTTCAGTTTTGTTGCCAGAAAAAAGGGGAAAACCCCTATTATATTAGATTCTTGGTTATTTCGGTAAAGTCATGTAGAAGGGAAATAATAAAATAATACAAATATAAAAAAATTAAAATTCTCACGACGTTTCGACTGCAACACAAGCAATCATCATCAGATGTATTATTTTATTATTTCCCTTCTACGTGACTTTACCGAAAGAACCAAGAATATGAATCCCTGCAGTCACGAAAGCTTTAAATTACTCCCCTATTATTAAGGGAAGACCCCTATTATTAAGAAACGTCTTAAAGTGTCTACGCGCAAACATAAAAATCCAGGAAAAAATATCAAAGTCTTCCAGAAAAGCGCCGCGTTTCAACGCTGTGTGCAAAAATCCCAGTGGGATGCAAGTCAAACAACAACAACCATAAGACAATTTAGATTAAAGTGATCAGGCCAACTCTGTACTACAACAAACAAACATGGCTAAACCAAAACGTTTTCGAAAATCACCAAAATAAAGCTCTCAAAAACAACGTAACAGTGATCATAGGAACTGTGATTCAAATTGAAAAATAAACGAAACACGTAGCATATACGAGAAGAGTCTGGCCACCACACGAATGAAAAGCTGAGCGAGGTTGCTCGCCGTCGTCGATGCGTGGACATGCAAAGCGAGGAGCAAAACCACTTTGAACGCGTGAAGTCGTCACTTTAACGAAATAACCAAAGAGTCGATTCTAAATGTTGCGAGGGAGACAAAAACAAAACAGGAGGACCCGGAGAAAATTACAAATATGCAGCAGCAGGCGTCAGGGTCGGGATCGAACCCACGACCTCCTGTATACCAGGCGAGGTAGTTAACATCTCCTAGCCACCGTGATGATGATGAGAGAGAGACGCAAACTCCAAATATACAGCAGCAGGCGTCAGGGTCTGGATCTAACGCACAACCTCCTGTATACCAGGCGAGGTAGTTAACATCTCCTGGGTGAGTGACTGTGTGAGTGGGTGAGTGACTATGTGAGTGGGTGAGTGACTGTGTGAGTGGCGTTGAGTGCGTGAGTGACTATGTGAGTGGGTGAGTGACTGTGTGAGTGGGTGAGTGGCTATGTGAGTGAATGAGTGACTATGTGAGTGGGTGAGTGAGTGAGTGAGTGTGTGAGTGGGTGAGTGACTATGTGGTGGGTGAGTGACTGTGTGAGTGGGTGAGTGACTATGTGAGTGACTGTATAAGTGGGTGAGTGACTGTGTGAGTGAGTGAATGACTGTGTGAGTGGGTGAGTGACTATGTGAGTGGTGAGTGAGTGAGTGAGTGGGTGAGTGGCTATGTGAGTGGGTGAGTGACTGTGTGAGTGGGTGAGTGACTGTGTGAGTTACTGTGTGAGTGGGTGAGTGACTGTGTGAGTGGGTGAGTGACGGTGTGAGTGGGTGAGTGGCTGTGTACGTGGGTGAGTGACTGTGTGAGTGGGTGAGTGAGTGACTATGTGAGTGGGTGAGTGAGTGAGTCACTATGTGTGAGTGAGTGTACGTGAGTGACTACGTGAGTGTGTGAGTGACTATGTGAGTGGGTGAGTGAGTGAGTCACTATGTTAGTGGTGAGTGAGTGACTACGTGAGTGTGTGAGTGACTACCTGAGTGGGTGAGTGACTATGTGAGTGGGTGAGTGAGTGAGTCACTATGTTAGTGGGTGAGTGAGTGACTACGTGAGTGTGTGAGTGACTACTTGAGTGGGTGAGTGACTATGTGAGTGGGTGAGTGAGTGTTAGTGGGTGAGTGACTGTGTGAGTGGGTGGGTGAGTGACTGTGTGAGGGTGAGTGAGTGAGTCACTACGTGAGTGTGTGATTGACTGTGAGTGACTACGTAAGTGTATAAGTGACTACGTGAGTCTACCTGTCCATGCAGTACCGCTACACTGCCGGTGCCCACTACCCACGGCAGTGTCGCGAGCTGAGCAGTTGCAGGGCTGCACCTTTGCAGGGTCGCCGCTCACGTCCATGGGAAGGAACTCGTACGAACAGCTGAGTGAGAATGACCACGCCGTGGAACAGAGTCGGGTCGTGCGTGTCGGATTCAGGAGCGTTTCACTTGCAAAGGGGCTGATGAGAGAGTTTCAGTTGATTTGGTGCAGCCCTGTGAGCCATTCGGCTCTTGAATCGGGTCCAACCGCAACTAGGCAAAAAACCAACAAGAAACATCTTAAAGCGAGAGATAGAGAGAGGCAAACTCCATACCGTGCAAATGCCTGTACACACACATTTAAATATAAACTAGATCAGGGGCTTGGCAACCGAAGTGACATGAATAGCCAATTTTTTGTTTATTGGGAATTCGGCAACAACAACAACAACACAAACTCCACCGCGGTGAACACGGGGAGACGGCCGGGTCCTTGATTAACACACACAACACACACCACACAACACACACAACACACAAAACACACACACACACACAACACACACAACACACACACATCACACACAACACAACACACACAACACACACAACACACACACAACACACTCAACACACACACACAAAACACACACAGCACACACACAACACACACAACACAACACACACAACACACACAACACGCACACACAACACACTCACAACACACAATACACAACACACACAACACACAAAACACAAATACTCACTCTGTGTATCTACACACACACAACACATACACAAGACACACAACACACAAAACACACACAACTCAACACACACAACACACGCCATACACCCCATACACACACAACACACACAACACACATACTCACTCTGTGTATCTAAACACACACAACACACACACAACACACACACACAACACATACTCACTCTGTGTATCTACACCACCCACACACCACCCACACACCACCCACACACCACCACTACACCACCCACACACCACCACACACCACCACTACACCACCACTACACCACCACTACACCACCCACACACCACCCACTACACCACCACTACACCACCCACACACCACCGCTACACCACCGCTACACAACCACTACACCACCCACACACCACCCACACACCACACACACCACCCACACACCACACACACACCACCCACACACCACCCACACACCCACACACACACACCACCCACACACCACACACACACCACCCACACACCACACACACACCACCACACACACCACCCCCACACACCACACACACCCACACACCACCCACACACCACACACACCACCACACACCACACACACACCACCCACACACCACACACACACCACCCACACACCACCCACACACCACACCACTCACACACCACCCACACACCACCACCACACCACCCACACACCACCCACACACCACACCACACCACACACCACACACACCACCCACACACCACACCACACACACACACCACCCCACAACACCCACACACCACTCCACACCACCACCACACCACCCCACACACCACCCACACACCACCCACACACCACCCCACTCACACACCACCCACACACCACCCACACACCACCACCACACCACCCACACACCACCACCACACCACCCACACACCACCCACACACCACCCCACACCACCCACACACCACCCACACACCACCCACACACCACCCACACACCACCCACACACCACCCCACACCACCCACACACCACCCACACACCACCCACACACCACCCACACACCACCCACACACCACCCACACACCACACCACTTACACACCACACACACACACCACCCAACACCACCCACACACCACCCCACACCACCACTACACCACCCACACACCACCCACACACCACCCACACACCACCCACTCACACACCCCCACACACCACCCACACACCACCCACACACCACCCACACACCACCCACACACCACCCACACACCACCACACACCACCGCTACACCACCCACACACCACCGCCACACCACACACACCACCCATACACCACCCACACACCACCCACACACCACCCACACCCACCCACACCACCCACACACCACCCACACACCACCCACACACCACCCACACACCACCCACACACCACCCACACACCACCACACACCACCTCCACGCCACCCACACACCACCTACACACCACCCACACACCACCTACACACTACCTACACACCACTCACACACCACCCATACACCACCCACACACCACCACACACCANCCCACACACCACCACACACCACCCACACACCACCCACACACCACCTACACACCACCCCACACCACCACACACCACCACACACCACCCACACACCACCCACACACCACCCACACACCACCCACACACCACCCACACACCACCCCACACCCCACACACCACCCACACACCACCCACACACCACCCACACACCACCCACACACCACACACACACCACCCACACACCACCACACACCACCACACACCACCCACACACCACCACACACCACCCACACACCACCCACACACCACCCACACACCACCCACACACCACCACTACACCACCACACACCACCCACACACCACCACACACCACCCACACACCACCACACACCACCCACACACCACCACACACCACCACTACACCACCACACACCACCACACACCACCTACACACCACCCACACACCACCACACACCACCCACACACCACACACACCCACACACCACCCACACACCACCACTACACCACCACTACACCACCCACACACCACCTACACCACCCACACACCACCACTACACCACCCACACACCACCCACACACCACCCACACACCACCTACACCACCCACACACCACCTACACCACCCACACACCACCCACACACCACCCTACACCACCCACACCCACCACACCCCACCACACCACCACTACACCACCACTACACCACTACACCACCGCTACACCACCCACTACACCACCACTACACCATCACTACACTACCACTACACCACTAAACCACCACTACACCATCACTACACCACTACTACACACCACCACTACACCACTACACCACCACTACACCACCACCACCACTACACCATCACTACACTACCACTACACCACTAAACCACCACTACACCATCACTACACCACTACTACACCACCACCACTACACCACTACACCACCACTACACCACCACCACCCCACCGCTTCACCACCGCTACACACACGCGCGCAAGCTGTAACGGAACGTGGCCGGGGGTTAGTCTTAAACGCTGGGCACACGATGTGACCGGCTGGTTTCTCAGAAAGCTTCGCACATTAGCGCCGTGGCACGGCTGTCGATAAATCCATTCCAATCTGCTCGACCCGCTCCTACCCCCCCCTCCGCTTCTCAGATAGAAACGCAATAAACGCGCCGCTCCACTCGCCAAGGCATTTCCTTGTCCACGATCCACCGTGACCCTCTCGAGGTCAAATCAATTTATACCCCACTTGCCCCCAGCCCCGCCCCTCAAATCCCCACCCCCTTACCCCACCCCTCCCCGCCAAATCCCCCACCCCAACCACACACCCACCCACCACCCCCCCCCCACCCGAACATATAAAATAAAAAATACCTCTTATAAATGGTGATGTGTAAGGGATCTATGTCATAGGCGGGCGGATAGAGGCACTAACATGCTGATATTCTTAGGTTTTTTCGGTAAAGTCACGTAGGTAAAACATCAAAATTAATAAAAATAAAATAAAGATCACGACGTTTCGGAGGCAACACAAGTCTTCGTCATCAGGTGGGACCGTCACAGCCAGATTAGCTGCATCAATGAGGCAATGATTCAAGATGTAATCCCTTAAAAGCGAGTTGAATCCCTGCTCACTTGATGCAGCTAATCTGGCTGTGGGTCCCACTGATGACGGAGACTTGTGTTGCCTCCGAAACGTCGTGATCTTTATTTTATTTTATTTTTATTAATTTTGATGTTTTACCTACGTGACTTTACCGAAAACCTAAGAATATGAATCCTTGCAGTCACGATAGATTCAAATCTAGAATTAATGCTGTGAACGTGCCGCCAACGTTGTGTCAACGTTGGTCCAACGTTGACACAACGTTGGTCCAACGTTGACACAACGTTGGACCAACGTTGTGTCATTGGCTTCGATGTTGTTCCACCAGAATTTCGCGTTCACCGCGATGTTCCAGCTGAAGGCAGAGGTCGCAACCGAGTACCGATACCCGTACCCTACCCGATACCCGGCTACCCGTACCCAGCCGGGTACGGGTACGGGTAGGCCGTGAGTCACTGGTGAGTAACTGTTTGTCACTCATTTCCCAACGTCTTGTCTCTTCTCACAATTCAAGTTCCTAGAATCAACCCACCCGCGCCTGCAACGTGGCTTCATCCCAGAGGTCGCAACCGGGCACCCGATACCCGGCCGGGTACGGGTAGCCGTTTGCGACCCTGGTGCGGCCGGGTACGGGTACGGGTAAGCCATGAGTCACTGGTGAGTCACCATTTGTCACTCATTTCGGGTAGGGTACGGGTACGGATAGGTAACAGGTACCTGTACCTAGCCGGGTACGGGTACCCATTTGCGACCCTGG
>MU249629.1:1740828-1773414 GCA_018977245.1 Lethenteron camtschaticum
CCCCACCACCCCCACCCACCACCANCCCCCACCACCACCAAACCCCCCCACGACCCCCCACCACCACCACCCGAACCCCCACCACCACCCCTACAACCACCACCCGAACCCTCCCCCAACCACCACCCCCCACCACCCGAACCCCCCCCACCACCACCCCCCACCACCACCACCCGAANCCCCCCACCACCACCCCCCCCACCACCACCACCCGAACCCCCACCCTCACCACCACCCCCACCACCACCACCCCCCCCACCACCACCCTCCCACCACCACCACCGAACCCCCCCCCCACCACCACCCCCCACTACCACCACCCGAACCCCACCCTCACCACCACCCCCCACCACCACCACCGAACCCCACCCTCACCACCACCCCCCACCACCACCACCCGAACCCTCCCCCCACCACCACCACCCGAACCCCCACCCTCACCACCACCCCCCACCACCACCACCCGAACCCTCCCCCCCACCACCACCACCCGAACCCCACCCTCACCACCACCACCCGACCCCCCCACCCCCCGTCTCCTTTGCGCATCGCTCCACCGACTGTCCGCTGGCGCTCGCCGGGGATGTCTCCCCGAGTCGCAGAGAGTCACTCCCCCAGCAGCAGCAGCAGCAGCAGCCCCCTACAACCCTTACACCTACTACTACTCCTACAACCCCTACTCATACTACTACTACTACTCGCACTACTCGTACTACTCCTACTCCTCTGGCGGGCGGGTCGGAGCCGCCAGGGAGGGAAGTCGGCAAAAGGCACCATCATCATCATACCACCACCCCACCACCATCACCACACCACCATCATACCACCACCATCACACCACCATCATCATACCACCACCACCACCATCACACCATCACACCACCACCATCACACCACCACCACACCACCACTTCCATTACACCACTACCATCACACCACCACCATCACACCACCACCATCACACCACCACCACACCACCACCACCACCATCACACCATCACACCATCACACCACCACCACACCACCACCATCTGGCGAGCCGGGGAGATGGCGCGCCCTCGCTCCGCCCCCCACCGCTCCCCCTCCCCGAGGAGGCTTCAGCCCCCCCCTCCCCCCCCAGTGACAGCTGCCGGGGGTCCGTGGACCCCGACGGAGCCTTGCAGAGGCGGGGGGGTCAGCCTCCCGCGTGATGTCGTGGGGCGTGCTGCTGCTGATGATGATGATGCTGATGCTGCTGCTGATGATGATGATGGATGATGATGCTGATGATGATGCTGATGATGCTGATGATGATGATGCTGCTGATGATGCNGCTGATGATGATGATGCTGCTGATGATGATGATGTTACTGCTGATGATGATGTTGCTGATGATGATGATGCTGATGATGATGATGATGTTGCTGCTGATGATGATGTTACTGATGATGATGCTGCTGCTGATGATGATGATGTTACTGATGATGATGCTGATGATGATGATGTTACTGTTGCTGATGATGATGATGCTGATGATGCTGCTGCTGATGCTGCTGATGATGATGATGTTACTGCTGCTGCTGATGATGTTACTGATGATGTTGCTGCTGCTGATGATGATGATGTTACTGCTGCTGATGATGATGATGTTACTGCTGTTGCTGCTTATGATGTTACTGCTGCTGATGATGATTATGTTACTGCTGCTGTGATGTTGCTGCTCTGATGATGATGCNGATGATGATGTTACTGCTGGCTGATGATACTGCTGCTGATGATGATGATGTTACTGCTGCTGATGATGTTACTGCTGCTGATGATGATTATGTTACTGCTGCGATGATGTTGCTGCTGCTGATGATGATGTTACTGCTGCTGATGATGATGTTACTGCTGCTATGATGATGATGTTACTGCTGCTGCTGATGATGCTGCTGCTGATGATGATGATGTTACTGCTGCAGTTGCTGATGATGATGTAACTGCTGCTGCTATTATGATGTTACTGTTGCTATGATGATGATGCTGATGATGATGCTGATGATGATGATGCAATGCTGCTGATGTGCTGATCTACTGCTACTGATGCTGCTACTTCTGCTGCTGATGCTACTGCTACTGATGCTGCGATGCTGCTGATGCTGCTACTGCTGCTGCTGATGCTGCTGCTACTGCTGCTGATGCTGCTGATGCTGCTACTGCTGATGCTACTGCTGCTATTGCTGCGATGCTGATGCTACTGCTATACTGATTATGTTGCTGCTACTGCTGCTACTGCTGCTGATGCTGCTGATGCTACTGCTACTGATGCTGCTACTACTGCTGCTGATGCTACTGCTGCTGATGCTGCTGATACTGCTACTGCTGCTACTGCTGCTGATGCTGCTACTGCTGCTGATGCTACTGCTGCTACTACTGCTGATGCTGCTACTGCTGCTGATGCTACTGCTACTGCTAATGCTGCTACTGCTGCTGATGCTACTGCTACTGCTGCTACTGCTGCTGATGCTGCTACTGCTGCTGATGCTACTGCTACTGCTGCTGCTGATGCTGCTACTGATGCTACTGCTACTGCTGATGCTACTGCTACTGCTGATGCTGCTACTGATGCTGCTGCTGCCTCCTGCCCTGTCTTACCACGAGAGTACACACACGTGGGTGGTTCATGCACAGCAGCTGACGCCTTGCGAACGAATGCGTCAAAGTCTGAGAAGTAGAACTAGTCTTTATGATTTCTGGAAATAAAACAACATGGAAGGTGGGAGGGAGGAGGTTGTTAAGATGTTCAAACAAAGATAGACAACTTAACACACCTCTTGTGTTCATCTTCTTGGTTCTTTCGGTAAAGTCACGTAGAATGGAAATAATAAAATAATAAAAATAAAACACTTACTATTTTATAAATACAATTAAACAATTATTATTTTTTTATTTCCATTCTACGTGACTTTACCGAAAGAACCAAGAAGATGAATCCCTGCAGTCACGAAAGCTTTAAATCGAAACCTCTTGTGTTACTGCCAGAAAATTGTTTAAACCCAGTCTGCGACAGGCAGAGACACACGGGGCCATCACACGTGTCCATTTCTCCAAGCGCCCCCAACTCTCCTCTCCTCTCTCTTGTGTATTTCCTGCGGTGCCAGAAAGGATCTACCCACCAGTACTTACACTGCCAGCGGCTCAAACCAATGTTCCACCTTTTGGGGACATCTTCAGGAAACTGTGGGTGCCCTTCTACAACAGCAGCTTCGTACATGGGTGCCTTACCTGGCTAACAAGCGCCATGACCTCGCCGACTTCGCCTGTGCTCAGGCGAAGATGGCGGTGTACAGAACGAGGAAAAGATGCTGGAAGGTGACACTGACGGCTGCTCTGTGGAGCTTCCAGTGTTCAGGGGCCTGCTCAAGGCGCGGCTCCGGCTGGAGCACGCGTACCACACACATGTCGGTGATGTGCACGTCTTCTTCAAACGCTGGGGAGCCGGAGGGGCTCTCTGTACCAGCGTGGACGGCACCTCGTGGTGTTCACCTTCTGAAGCGCTCGCTCGTCACCGTGGCGTGCGCGATGACCACCACCGCCACCACCACGTGACTTTTCTTCGTGTTGTGCGCGGTGCTTTTAGCGCCACAGCACGTGGATTTATCGCGTGTATTCGTTTGTTTGCTGGTGACTTTGTGTGTGTTTCATATCGGAATCGCCTCCGGTGCTGTTGCTGCTGGCGGCAATAAAAATTGTTTAAAAGTAAAAAAGTCTCTTCCCCATTTTATATATCGCTTAAACCCCCCCCCCCCCCCCACCGCTTTCATGAAGACTCCTTCGCCTGAAGCTTTCCCCTCCACCAATCGCGTTCCCACTTCTCCCCGACGGAATACCAAGCCGTCCCTCCCTGTCAATCAACCTCCGTTTCGCCCCCACCCCCATCCCCGGTCCCCCTTAGCCATGTTCGCGTTTCTCCTCCAATCCCTTTAATTCCTGCCGCCTCGAGCCCAGTGGCTCTCCTCCTGCTCCTCCTGCTTCGTCTTCTTCTTCTTAAGCCGGGGCGCACGCAAGCCTCTGCAGGGCGAGATAGTGTATAGTAGTGTAGTGTATAGTAGTGTAGTGTATAGTGTAGTGTATAGTGTAGTGTATAGTAGTGTATAGTGTATAGTAGTGTAGTGTGTAGTGTAGTGTATAGTGTAGTGTATAGTGTAGTGTATAGTAGTGTAGTGTATAGTAGTGTATAGTAGTGTAGTGTATAGTAGTGTAGTGTATAGTGTAGTGTATAGTAGTGTATAGTGTAGTGTATAGTAGTATAGTGTGTGTAGTGTATAGTGTAGTGTATAGTAGTGTAGTGTATAGTAGTNTAGTGTATAGTGTAGTGTATACGTGTAGTGTATAGTGTAGTGTATAGTGTGGTGTATAGTGTGGTGTATAGTGTANTGTATAGTGTAGTGTATAGTGTAGTGTATAGTGTAGTGTATAGTAGTGTAGTATAGTAGTATAGTGTATAGTAGTATAGTGTAGTAGTAGTGTAGTGTATAGTGTNGTGTATAGTAGTGTATAGTAGTGTATAGTAGTGTAGTGTAGTGTATAGTAGTGTATAGTAGTGTATAGTAGTGTATAGTAGTATAGTGTATAGTAGTGTAGTGTATAGTGTAGTGTATAGTAGTGTAGTGTATAGTGTAGTGTATAGTGTAGTGTAACCTAGTAGTGGTGTATAGTGTGTAGTGTATAGTAGTGTAGTGTATAGTGTAGTGTACAGTGTCCTGTGTATAGTAGTGTAGTGTATAGTAGTGTAGTGTATAGTAGTGTAGTGTATAGTGTAGTGCTAATAGTGTAGTGTATAGTAGTGTAGTGTATAGTAGTGCAGTGTATAGTAGTATAGTGTATAGTAGTGTATAGTGTAGTGCATAGTGTTGTGTTTAGTAGTGTATAGTGTAGTGTATAGTAGTGTATAGTGTAGTGTATAGTAGTGTGTAGTGTAGTGTATAGTGGTGTAGTTTATAGAAGTGTAGTGTATAGTAGTGTATAGTAGTGTATAATGTAGTGTAGTGTATAGTAGTGTAGTGTATAGTGGTGTAGTATATAGTAGTGTATAATGTAGTGTAGTGTATAGTGGTGTAGTGTATAGTAGTGTAGTGTATAGTGTAGTCTAGTAGTGTAGTGTATAGTGTAGTGTCTAGTGTAGTTTATAGTAGTGTATAGTAGTGTAGTGTATAGTGGTGTAGTTTATAGTAATGTAGTGTATAGTGTAGTGTATAGTAGTGTGTAGTAGTGTATAGTGGTGTAGTGTATAGTAGTGTATCGTAGTGTATAATGTAGTGTAGTGTATAGTAGTGTAGTGTATAGTAATGTGTAATGTAGTGTAGTGTATAGTAGTGTAGTGTATAGTAGTGTATAGTAGTGTATAATGTAGTGTAGTGTATAATAGTGTGTCATGTAGTGTATAGTAGTGTAGTGTATAGTAGTGTGTAATGTAGTGTAGTGTATAGTATTGTAGTGTATAGTAGTGTATAATGTAGTGTAGTGTTTAGTAGTGTAGTGTATAGTAGTGTATAATGTAGTGTAGTGTATAGTAGTGTAGTGTATAGTGTGTAGTGTATAGTAGTGTAGTGTGTAGTAGTGTAGTGTGTAGTAGTGTATAGTAGTGTATAGTAGTGTAGTGTATAGTAGTGTAGTGTATAGCAGTGTAGTGCCTCCATAGAGCCCAAAGTGTTCCCTTAACGACCATTCCCCTGTTAACGACGGGCTGCTGTAGGTGCATTAAACATTAATTAATAGATTGATTAACCCTGTTTCTTTAACCGTTACGTGTTTATGATGTTATTCGTAGCTTTCGATGCTATGGGAACGATTTAAGGTTCTGCTCTATAACGCCTGTCCCCACCCAACCCCAACACCACCCAATCACATTCGTGACTTTACTTTAAGAATAAGAACTCCTGCAGTCACGAAAGCTTCAAGTCAAGTTGTAACCACCCAGTCACTCCATAAACTTTCTGCTTTCATCACGTATTCTTATTTTTTTAATGCGAAATTCAAAGCGACTTCAAGAGAAGACCCCCCCCCCTCAACTTAACGAATTCGTCAGGAGAACGACATTTCAGTTGCGAGTTCAGTGGCGTTACGCGACTACACTCCAGAGGTCGCAACCGGGTACCCGATACCCGTACCCTACCCGATACCCGGCTACCCGTACCCGTGCGACCCTGGTGCGGCCGGGTACGGGTACGGGTAGGCCGTGAGTCACCGGTGAGTAACCGTTTGTCACTCATTTCGGGTAGGGTACGGGTAGCGTACGGGTACCCATACCCGGCCGGGTACGGGTACCCGTTTGCAACCCTGGTGCGGCCGGGTACGGGTAAGGAATCAAAACCCGTTTGCGACCTCTGCTACACTCCACTCGAGGAGCGATTCCCGTCAAAGGCAGCGGGGAAACCTGCGACCCAACACACGTGTGCATGTACACGTGTGTGTGTGTACACGTGTGTGTGTGTACACGTGTGTGTGTGTACACGTGTGTAGGGGCAAGTGCTGTTAGCGAGCACCTATGAAGGCCGGAACGGTACACGAGGGGGTGGGTGGCCAGCACCACGCCCGACCGCCTTTGTCTCCCTAGCGGTTATGTTTACACACCGCACCAGGTACTCATTTGAGGCTGAGTCGACCTAGGGGAGGCCCAAGACCGGTTCAGATAATCGTCTAGAGTCTGTTAAGGCTATACGGGGGATCTTTGTCTTTGTACACGTGTGTGTGTATATGGGGAGCGGTGGTGTAGCGGTTAGCGCGCTCTGCTACGAATCCGGCGACGCGGGTTCGATTCCCGTTCACGGCCAATACCGGTGACGATTATCTGAACCGACCGTGGGCCTCCCCCTAGGTCGACTCAGCCTCAAATGAGTACCTGGTGCGTTGTGTAAACATCGCCACTGGGGAGACAAAGGCGGTCGGGCGTGGTGCTGGCCACCAGAGGTGTGGACTCGAGTCATGTGACTTGGACTCGAGTCAGACTCGAGTCATGAATTTGATGACTTCAGACTCGACTTGGACTTGCATAACAATGACTTTGTCCCACCTCTGAGGTGTGGACTCGAGTCATGTGACTTGGACTCGAGTCAGACTCGAGTCATGAATTTAATGACTTCAGACTCGACTTGGACTTGCATAACAATGACTTTGTCCCACCTCTGAGGTGTGGACTCGAGTCATGTGACTTGGACTCGAGTCAGTCGAGTCATGAATTTGATGACTTCAGACTGACTTGGACTTGCATAACAATCTTTGTCCCACCTCTGGGCCACCCACCACCTCGTGTGCCGTTCCGACCTGCACAGGTGCTCGCTAACAGCACTTGCCCCAAATAGTCTGTTAAGGCTATACGGGGGGTTTTTGTCTTTGTTTCGTGTGTGTGTATACACGTGTGTGTGTGTATACACGTGTGTGCGTGCACATGAGAGTGTGTATATTTCCACGTGTGTGTGTATACATGTGTGTGCGTGCACACGAGTGTGTGTATATTCCCACGTGTGTGTGTATATACATGTGTGTGCGTGCACACGAGTGTGTGTATATTTCCACGTGTGTGTGTATATACATGTGTGTGCGTGCACACGAGTGTGTGTATATTTCCACGTGTGTGTGTATACACGTGTGTGCGTGCACACGAGTGTGTGTATATTTCCAAGTGTGTGTGTGTATACATGTGTGTGCGTGCACACGAGTGTGTGTATATTTCCACGTATGTGTGTGTATACACACGAGTGTGTGTGTGTGTTTCCTTGTGTGGTCTAGGAGGAGTGCAGCTTATGTCTGTGCTTAGACACCGACGCGACCCCTTATCTGCCTCCCCCTGGGCCACCGTCAGAGCCCTTGAAGGTCCCCCTCCCGCTCCCCCGTGATCCTGGGCTCTCTCCACGCTCTCTCCACCACCACCACCAGCCAGCCAGCCACCACAAACTCCTCTCTCTCACAGACGAGAGAGAGAGAGAGGAATCCAATTTCCGGGAGACAAAATGAAAAGGCGAGCGAAAAAAATCAAGATAAAAAAAATATCGGGAAACGCCCTGGCGTGTGTATCTCTCTTGTGTATACACACACAGACACACACAGACACACACACACATACACACACAGACACACACACACACAGACACACATACATAGATACCCGTGTGTGTGTGTCTCTCTCTCGTGTACACACACACAGACACACAGACACACAGACACAGATCACCGTGTGTGTGTCTCTCTCTCGTGTACACACACACAGACACACAGACACAGAGCCCCGTGTGTGTGTGTATCGTGTACACACACACAGAGACAAAGACGCAGATCCCCCGTGTGTGTCTCTCTCGTGTACACACACACAAACACACACACACACAGACACAGTTCCCCGTGTGTTTCTCGTATACACACACACAGACACACAGACACACAGACACACAGACGCAGATCCCCGTATAGCATCAACAGACTGTCGGGGCAAGTGCTGTTAGCGAGTAGCACCTATAAAGATCGGCACGGCACACGAGGGGTGGGTGGCCAACACCACGCCCGGCCGCCTTTGTCTCACCCAGTGGCGATGTTTACACACTGAACCAGGTACTCATTTGAGGCCGAGTCAACCTAGTGGAGGGAAGGCCCTGCACCGATTCATATAATCGTCACTGGTGTTGGCCATGAGCGGGAATGTAACTCGGAACGCCGTGGTTTGCACCACCGCTCCCCAAACACACACACACTCTCTCTTAAACCAAACTATTAAACTGTTATTACTTCATATTCTTGGTTCTTTCGGTAAAGTCACGTAGAAGGGAAATAATAAAATAATAAAAATTAAACAATTAAATTATCACGACGTTTCGATCGCAACACAAACAATCATCATCAGGTGTGAAAACCACAGCATGACANTTTTTTTTTAAAGTGGCGTTTTTTTCTTAACGTCAGCACCACGGACAGCGACTGGCTTCGTCGTTCAGACGGACGAGTCCGTCTATGCTCGTGTAACGGGTTCCGGAGACACTTGTAGAGGTAACTTCTTTATTACAATACAACACTCCAACTCTCCAACAGTCCTGATACTCTGTTACAGCCTAGGTACACAGCCTAGGTACACAGCCTAGATACTCTACTCTGGCTACGCTCTGGAACTCGCCCTCACAAGGTCGTAGAGTCGGGAGTTCCAGAGTCCCACCACTGGCTCTCACAGCATCCCAGGGTCTTCAGATGGCTGGTCGTGGGTCTTGGGTCTTGAGTTACAACTGGGCCCCGATCGTCCAGGGAGCTCTCCTTTTATGCCTGGTCCAGCGCCACCAGACATCCACAGAGCACACACAGCCCCCCCCCCCCCCCCCCCCGTTGGCGGCGCCAAGAGGCTTAAGCGCCTGAGAACCCAACGCCTGGTGCCAAGAGGCTTAAGCGTCTGGCCCACCCAGGGTCCAGAGCCCCAGCAGCCCCTCCCTTCTTATGTCACTACACTCGGAACGGAGCTATGGAGATCTTTTCGGAAGCGACCTGGCTATTACGAACGATAGCGTGGACTTATCGTCAACGTCATCGTCATCGTCGACGTCGCGTGTAAACGAGTGGCAGCAGCCAAAGACTCTGAACGCGTGGATTTTGATTCGAAATGTGGAAGGGGAAAAACGGGAGAGCCCGGCGAAACATCCACGCGAACACGAGGGGAGAGACAGAGAGACGCGCAGACTCCAAATATACAGCAGCAGGCGTCAGGGTCGGGATCGAACCCACGACCTCCTGTATACCAGCGAGGTAGTTAACATCTCCTAGCCACCGTGATGATGATGAGAGAGAGAGAGACATGCAAACTCCAAATATACAGCAGCAGGCGTCAGGGTCGGGATCGAACCCACGACCTCCTGTACACCAGGCGAGGCAGTTAACATTTCCTAGCCACCGTGATGATGATGAGAGAGACACGCAAACTCCAAATAAATATACAGCAGCAGGCGTCAGGGTCGGGATGGAACCCACCACCTCCTGTACACCAGGCGAGGCAGTTAACATTTCCTAGCCACCGTGATGATGTTGAGAGAGAGACGCAAACTCCAAATATACAGCAGGTGTCAGGGTGGGATGGAACCCACGACCTCCTGCATACCAGGCGAGGTAGTTAACATCTCCTAGCCACCGTGGCGGCACACACGTACATACACACACACACACACGTACACACACACACACGTACATACACACGTACACATACACACGCACGTACACACACACGTACACACACACACGTACACACACACGCACGTACGAACACACAGGTACGCACACACACACGTACACACACAGCACGTACACACACACACGTACACACACGCACGTACACACACGTACACGTACACACACACACGTACACACACGCAATCACAACGTCACTGTTGCCCCCCACCCCACACCGCTCTGCGGCTACACGGGGCCTGCGGGTCGCGTCGACAGCGAGCGGTGGCGCTGCGGTTAGCGCGCCGCGAGGCGACGTGAAGCTCGGGCCGGTTTCTCTTCTTTGTTTTTGACACTCCCCGGAACTCGTGGCCGACCATCTGTTTGAGTTGGTTGGTCCTCACCGCCACCACCAGCACCACGATCTGCATCGGTTGGCTACGTACGGTGCGAAAGAACGCTTAACCGACATGCACAGACTCACATAATCACTCACTCTCACAGTCACTCACTCACATAGTCACTCACCCACTCACACAGTCACATAGTCACTCACCCACTCACACAGTTACCCACTCACATAGTCACTCACCCACTCACAGAGTCACTCACCCACTCACACAGTCACCAACTCACACAGTCACTCACCCACTCACACAGTCACTCACCCACTCACATAGACACTCACCCACTCACACAGTCACTCACCCACTCACACAGTCACTCACCCACTTACATAGTCACTCACCCACTCACACAGCCACTCACCCACTCACACAGTTACTCACCCACTCACACAGTCACTCACGTACTCACACAGTTACTCACACAGCCACTCACCCACTCACACAGTCACTCACCCACTTACACAGTCACTCACCCACTTACACAGTCACTCACCCACTCACATAGTCACTTACACAGTCACTCACCCACTCACAGTCATTCACCCACTCACATAGTCACTCACCCACTCACACAGTTACTCACTCACTCACATAGTCACTCACCCACTCACACAGTCACTCACCCACTTACGTAGTGACTCACCCACTCACACTCACCCACTCATATAGTCACTCACTCACATAGTCACTCACTCACGTAGTCACTCACTCACACAGTCACTCACCCACCCACTCACCCATCCTGCCGACTAGCAACGGTTGTCTACGTACGGTGCGAAAGAAGTTCAACACACGGTGAACATCCATCAGTGGCTACCACCCGCCGGTTCTGCTGTCACGGCTCTCACCCAGCCGTGACGCGGCGACCCGAGTTACATTCCCTCTCACGGCCACCAACACCCACTGACGATTATCAGGACCCGGTAGCTGGGCCTCCCCTAGGTCGACTCAGCCTCAAATGAGTACCTGGTGCGGTGTGTAAACATCGCGACTGGGGAGACAAAGGCGGCCGGGCGTGGTGTTGCCCATCCAACCCCTCGTGTGCCACAGTTGCCGGCTTTCATAGGTGCTCGCTAAAAGCGCTTGCCCCAACAGTCTGTTGAGGCTATACGGGGGTCTTTGTCTTTGCCCCCGCCCCCTCCATCCCACTCTCCCCCTCTCTCAGATTTCCTCTCCGGGGTGTGTGGCCTCGTGTTGTTTCGAAATGATGGTCCGACGTTTCGCAGCCACGTGCTGGANGGGGAATGGTTGGTGTTGGTGGTGGTGGGGTGAGGGGGCTGGCAGCCGAAACGTCGGACGTGGCGCGGTGCGCGCGACCCGAGGACAAAACAAAGGTGGGAGAGCCTGTTCGTCATCCCAGCCTCTCACCAGACCGCGCTCACCAGCGTGGTGAAGTATGGTCAATAGCCCCCCCTCCCCCCGCCGCCTCCATTAGCGAAGCGGCCTTAATGCAGCGGTGTATCTGTGAATGTTCCAATATTGAGATGCAGCGAGCACCACCAACAGAGAGACACGAGTGCCGCTTGATTCATTCCGCTTGATCCTTTACTTAAGAGCCCGCGAGACGCGGCGCGCCTTTAATTAGCCAAACAAAATCAGACAGCACACCAGAGGGGAAATCCATGCCCGCACGAAGAAGAAAATTAGAACACGCACACAAAGACAAATATCCCCCGTGTAGCCTTAACAGACTGTAGGGGCAAGTGCGAGCACCTATGAAGGCCGGAACGGTACACGAGGGGTGGGTGGCCAGCACCACGCCCGACCGCCTTGTCTCCCCAGTGGCGATGTTTACACACCGCAGGTACTCAGTCGACCTAGGGGAGGCCCAGGACCGTTCAGATAATCGTCACTGGTGTTGGCCGTGAGCGGGAATCGAACCCGGGTCGCCAAGTTCATAGCGCAGCGCGCTAACCGCTACACCACCGCACACCCACNCACCACACACCACGCACNCNACACACAGCNCAGAGACAACGCACAGACACACACGCACAGAGACACACAACGCACACAGACACACACGCGCACAGACACACACACGCACAGAGACACACACATGCACACAGACAGATACACACACACAGAGACACACACACGCGCAGACACACACACGCACAGAGACACATACACAAAGACACACACACCGTGACACACACGCACAGACCCAAAGACACACACGCACGCACAGAGACACACACATGTACACAGAGACACACACAGAGACACACACACGCACAGAGACACACACACACAGACCCAGAGACACACATGCACAGACACACACAAAAACAAAGAACCCCCGTATAGCCTTGACAGACTGTAGGGGCAAGTGCTAACCGCTACACTACCGCTCCCACACACACACACACAGAGACACATCCACAGACACACAGATATACACAGAGACACACATACACAGTCACACACACAAACACATACAAACACATACGCACAGACACACAAAGTCAAAGATCCCCGTGCAGCCTTCACAGACCGTTGGGGCAAGTGCTGTTAGCGAGCAGCACCTGTGAAGGCCGGCACGGCACACGAGGGGGTGGGTGGCCAGCACCACGCCCGGCCGCCTTTGTCGCCCCAGTGGCGATGTTTTACTACACACCGCTACACCAGGTACTCATTTGAGGCTGAGTCGACCTAGGGGAGGCCCAGGACCGGTTGAGATAATCGTCACCGGTGACGATTATCTACACACAAACACACACGCGCGCATACACACACATCTACACGCATACACACACACACATCTACACACACACGCGCACACACACACGCATACACACACACGCATACACACACACGCATACACACACACGCATACACACGCGCGCAATGTATGCATCACACGATTTTTTTCCCAATACGGTACAACTGTATGGGCAAGTCCTATTTGCGAGCACCTATGAAGGCCGGCACGGCACACGAGGGGTGGGTGGCCAACACCACGCCCGGCCGCCTTTGTCTCCCCAGTGGCGATGTTTACACATCGCACCAGGTACTCATTTGAGGCTGAGTCGACCTAGGGGAGGCCCAGGACCGGTTCAGATAATCGTCACTGTTGTTGACCGTGAGCGGGAATCGAACTCGGGTCGCCGGTTCATAGCGCAACGCATTAACTGCTGCACTACCGCTCCCCCACACACACGCCGTACCCACACACACACACGCACGTACTCACACACACACACGCGCGTACCCACACACACACACGCACGTACTCACACACACACACGCACGTACACTCACACACGTACTCACACACACACGCGCGTACTTACACACACACGCGTACTCACACACGCGTACCCACACACACACGCGCGTACTCACACACACAAACACACGCGTACCCACACACACACACACGTACCCACACACACACACGTACTCACATACACACACACGTACTCACACACATAAACGCGTACTCACACACACACACGTACTCACACACACACACACGCGTACCCACACACACACACACGTACCCACACACACACACGTACTCACATACACACACACGTACTCACACACATAAACGCGTACTCACACACACACACGTACTCACACACACACACACGCGTACCCACACACACACACGCGTACCCACACACACACACGCGTACCCCCACACACACACACGTACTCACACACACACACGTACTCACATACACACACACGTACCCACACACACACACACGTACTCACACACACACACGTACTCACACACACACACGCGTACCCACACACACACACGCGTACCCACACACACACACGCGTACCCCCACACACACACACGCGCATACTTACACACACACAAGTACTCACACACAGGCGTACCCACACACACTTGTACCCACACACACACGCGCGTACTCACACTCACACACATGTACTCACACTCACACACACGTACTCACACTCACACACGTACTCACACACACACGCGTACTCTCACACACACACGCGCGCGTACTCACACAGGCGTACACACAAACCAAACAAAAAGACACACGTGCACACACACACACGCGTGTACACAGACAAAAGTCCCCCGTGTAGCTTTAACAACCGTTGGGGCAAGTTGCTCTTAGCGAGTAGCACCTACGAAGGCCGGCACGGCACACGAGGGAGGTGGGTGGCCAGCGCCACGCTCGGCCGCCTTTGTCTCCCCAGTGACGATGTTTACACACGGGGCCGTCCATAAATGACGTCACGCGATTTTGGATGATTGTTGACCCCCCCTCCCCCCCCTCGTCACACGACGCCACAAAAGTCAGACCCCCCCTCAAATATGAAGTCACAAAGCTCTGCCCCCCCCCCCCAAATAAAACATGCTTCAAATCGCTTTAAACTATTGTCATTGTAGTGCGTATTTAATGTGGCGCTGCACTCTGATGTTGTAGGACAAAACATTTATTAAAAAGTCTACTTAATTAAGTAGAACGTGTTGTCTATATTTATTTAAAGTTGCGGATTTTGATGTGACGTCACATTTCTCAACCCCCCCCCCCTCGTCACACATGTCTGACCCCCCCCCTCCCCTAGGTGCGTGACGTCATTTATGGACGGCCCCCACCACACCGCGCCAGTTAACTCATTTCGAGGCTGAGTCAACCTAGGTGAGGCCCAGGACCCTGAACGGGACTCGAACTCGGCACGCCGGGTGTCGTCCCCCTGGGATACTTCGTGCTCTCGTGCGGGTATGGGGCCGTCCATAAATGACGTCACGTACCTGGGGGGGGGGTCAGACATTTGTGACGATGTGTGACGAGGGGCAGAGAGGGGGTTTGAGAAATGTGACGTCACATCAAAATGCGCAACTTTAAATAAATATAGAATTGTTATAACACAAATTGTTATAACAACACTCCTACAACATCAGAGTGCAGCGCCACATTAAACACGCACTACAATGCCAATAGTTTAAAGCGATTTGAAGCATTTTTTATTGGTTTTGGGGGGGGGCAGAGCTTTGTGACGTCATATTTGAGGAGGGGGGGGGTCTGACTTTTCATGACGCCGTGTGACGAGGGGGTGGGGGGGTCAAACATCGTCAAAATCGCGTGACGTCATTTATGGACGGCTCCTAGTGGCTGGGTGCTGATGATGCAGCCGGTAAGGCCCCCCCTCCTAGCCCCCCTACCCCCTAGCCCCCCGCGGATTGCAGTCGACTGAGCCGCGTGATGAGGCCACGTGACCGACTCGAATATCTCTCCTCGTCATGGCGCAGCTGTCGGAGGTAAGGGTGTCAGGGCGGTCGTTCCTGTGCACTGTTCAGGCGACGGGGGTCACGCAAATCATAGCACCGGGCACCTCGGACGAAGGCGAAAGAGCTCTCCCTCGAAGAGCGGTTTTTTGTTTAAAGTCTTCTTATTCTTACTAATAGGGTTTTTCCCCTTTTTTCTGGCAACAAAACTGACACCTTTTGCAAGGAATCATGCTTACATTGACCACAATACCTGCAGTCAAATGCGGACCAATCAGTTTCAAAGACAATGCATAAATTATCAGAGTATTGTTTTTTGTTTGCATTTGACTGCAGGTATTGTGGTTAATGTAAGCATGATTCCTTGCAAAAGGTGTCAGTTTTGTTGCCAGAAAAAAGGGGAAAAAGCCTATTAGTATATTTTGGTACTGGCTAAGGAGATCCCATGATCTTCTTATTATTCTTCTTGAACGGGCTCGTAGGGGTCACGTGCTGCTGTTAGCGAGCAGCACCTGTGAAAGGGCGGTCGCGTTCAGTGAGCGGATGGCGCGGCCGTGCAGCAGGCGACACGTGGACACACACTCAGGCGTGTACAAAGACAAAGATCCCCCGTATAGCCTTGACAGACTGTAGGGGCAAGTGCTGTTCGCGAGCACCTATGAAGGCTGGAACGGTACACGAGGGGGTGGGTGGCCAGCACCACGCCCGACCGCCTTTGTCTTCCCAGTGGCGATGTTTACACACCGCATCAGGCACTCATGTGAGGCTGGGTCGACCAGGACCGGTTCAGATAATCGTCACTGGGTGTTGGCCGTGATCGGGAATCGAACACGGATCGCCGGGTTCATAGCGCAGCAGCGCGCTAACCGCTGCACCACCGCTCCCTCACACACAGGCGCGTGTACACACACACACAGAGACAAAGCAAAAGACGAAGATCCCGTATCACACGCATTATGGACTTGAACAGACTGTTGGGGCAAGTGATGTTTGTAGTCTTTCTGACAGTCGATTGGTGGAGCCCCAGATCTGTAGACATTGTTTTGTGAGCCTCTCCGGACTGATGAGCATCAATAACTCTGTTCCTGAGGTCCTCAGAGATGTCATTTGATCGCACCTGGCTGTATGCTGAAGACCAAACTCACGAAGTTTCTGATCTTTTTTTGGGGTCGGGGGCCTTCCAAACTCACCCCGAAGATCTGCATCATTATTTAAACATCCGATTCGAATTATTCCCTCGATTGAGCTAATGAAACCAGGGTTTCACTTATTTTTTGTCACATACCCTGCACCTTAATTACTGGGTTAATTTACCGCGTAGGCTTTCGCGAGCAATATTACTACTATAATGAGCCAATAATGTCTGTCTGTGTGTCCCGCGCGTGACGTCACTCCACATGCCGCACCCCTCATTAATATTCATGAGCGTGTGACGTCACTCCACATGCCGCACCCCCCTCATTAATATTCATGAGCAGATAGATTTTTACACTCACGGTCGAGTGGAAATAGCAAAAAAATGTTTCGCAAATTCGCTTTAAGTTTCACGTTTCTTTATTGAAAGTGAACCTAATAAATAATTCTACGCAGCAACAAAGTGGATCTGGTGTCTTTATTTCTTCAGCACTTGAGACAAAAGGTAAGTCTAATATATGTTTCTACATTATGCTAAAATAGACATTTCTCGGTGATTTTGCAGATATTGTATCGATTTCCAATTTATTTCAACCCCAGCAGAAGGAATAAAATAGCAGAGCAAACTGAAGGTCAGTTATATGCAGTGCTACAGAAACTGCAGTGAAGTGTTTTATGACTTTGTTTTGTGGCAGATTCACTGCTATTAAATTTACACAAGATACAATTATACTCTGCTCGATTTTTTCGTATTTATTACAGCTTCCGTCCTAGGACAGGCAAGCAATCTAGTCATCCATAATAGAGGGGGTCGAACCTACGACTTCCTGTACACCAGGCGAGGTAGTTAACATCTCCTAGCCACCGTGATGATGGAGAGAGAGACACGCAAACTCCAAATATACAGCAACAAGTGTCAGGGTCGGGATGGAACCCACGACCTCCTGTATACCAGGCGAGGTAGTTAACATCTCCTAGCCACCGTGATGATGGAGAGAGAGACACGCAAACTCCAAATATACAGCAACAAGTGTCAGGGTCGGGATGGAACCCACGACCTCCTGTATACCAGGCGAGGTAGTTAACATCTCCTAGCCACCGTGATGATGGAGAGAGAGAGAGGCACGCAAACTCCAAATATACAGCAGCAGGCGTCAGGGTCGGGATTGAACCCACGACCTCTTCCTGTATACTAGGCGAGGTAGTTAACATCTCCTAGCCACCGTGATGACGGAGAGAGAGACACGCAAACTCTAAATATACAGCAACCAGCGTCAGGGTCGGGATGGAACCCACGACCTTCTGTGTACCAGGCGAGGTATTTAACATCTCCTAGCCACCGTGATGACGGAGAGAGAGAGAGACACGCAAACTCCAAATACACAGCAGCAGGCGTCAGGGTCGGGATGGAACCCACGACCTCCTGTATACCAGGCGAGGTAGTTAACATCTCCTAGCCACCGTGATGATGGAGAGAGAGAGACACGCAAACTCCAAATATACAGCAGCAGGCGTCAGGGTCGGGATTGAACCCACGACCTCTTCCTGTATACTAGGCGAGGTAGTTAACATCTCCTAGCCACCGTGATGACGGAGAGAGAGACACGCAAACTCTAAATATACAGCAACAAGCGTCAGGGTCGGGATTGAACCCACGACCTCTTCCTGTATACTAGGCGAGGTAGTTAACATCTCCTAGCCACCGTGATGACAGAGAGAGAGACACGCAAACTCTAAATATACAGCAACCAGCGTCAGGGTCGGGATGGAACCCACGACCTTCTGTATACCAGGCGAGGTAGTTAACATCTCCTAGCCACCGCAGCAGCAGCACCACACCTGGGAGAACTCGCAGTCGATGGGCGGGTCGCATGATACGTCGGGGTAAAGTGTTGGTCACTTTCCACCTCTGTCAAGACAGACGGTGGTGGTGGCGGCAATCACAAACAACGGAAACATCAATAACGAGGGGCAATGCGTAACCGGCGACGTTTCGGGCAATGCCAAACANCCCCCCCCCCTCTCTTCAGAGCGAACGTAAACAAAACGGATTCAAAGACGTCTGGCTCAGCACGTAGCAGAAAAAAAGCACGGTAACCTTTAACCAGAGGAGCTCTCTCTCTCTCTCGATATGGAGAGAGAGACAAAGGCGGTCGGGTGTTTCTGGCGAGGCCACACCACGCGCTCGTGTGCCGTGACCCGCCTTCACAGGTGCCGCTCGCTAACAGCGCCCGCCCCAACGGTCAAGAGGGGCCACGTGGCATGGGGAACTTCGTATTTACTTTTAGTTTTATCGGTAAAGTCACCATGTAGGTAAAAAATGAAATTAAAATTAATAAAAAATAAAGTAATAAAAATCACGACGTTTCCGAGGCAACACAAGTATCCGTCATCAGGTGGGACCGTCACAGCCAGATTTGCTGCATCAAGTGAGGCAGGGATTCCAAGATGAAAGTTCTTGAATACAAGTTGAGGGGGAGGAGAGGGGGTGGGGAGCTTATCAGAATGTGGTAGCCAATGAATGGAACGTATTGGGAGGGGGGCTTAAAGAGAGCACGTGGTGTACGTAGACGTGTACGTGTTTGTGCACAAGCCCCTGTTGGTGCACACGATAGAAGAGAACGAAAATGCCCATGTTGTTTTTTACCAGTGTTGGCTGACAATCAATAAAATCTGTTTAGAGTTCGGTGAGGACACAGCAGCAGATGTGAGTGTGAAAGCGATGGGTATTACCTTGTCATCGCGGCATCTCTTGAGGAAGGCCAGCGTCTCGAGAAGCTGTGACTTCTTGTCTCGTTGTCTGTTAAAAATTCTAACAGATAGGTGGAATTCTTCCCCGTAGAGGGTGTTAATTCTAGATTTGATGCTTTCGTCTTTGTCGCAGGAGCCCCGGGGTCATCATTGCGTGACCCATGAAGAGAGAGAGACAGAGAGAGAGAGCTACTTTATTACTCGGCCTGTCCAGCGGAGTCTCCACCCCCACGACCACCACCACCACCACCACCCCCTTCTCCCACCTCCACCTTGCACCGGCCAGCCAGCAGTTGGCGCGAGAGAGAGCACTTGCGGGGCTGCGCCTTGGAAGAGTAGGCCAAAAACACTTGGGATTGCTATGCGGCTCAGGGTGGCTCTTCCTTAATGAGTGCAGCGAAGCCCGCAGGAGGCAGCACCAGGAGGTGGCCAGGAGATGTTAACTACCTCGCCTGGTATACAGGAGGTCGTGGGTTGGATCCCGACCCTGACGCCTGCTGCTGTATATTTGGAGTTTGCGTCTCTCTCTCATCATCATCACGGTGGTTAGGAGATGTTAACTACCTCGCATGGCACACAGGAGGTCGTGGGTTGGATCCCGACCCTGACGCCTGCTGCTGTATATTTGGAGTTTGCGTCTCTCTCTCATCATCATCACGGTGGCTAGGAGATGTTAACTACCTCGCATGGCACACAGGAGGTCGTGGGTTGGATCCCAACCCTGACGCCTGCTGCTGTATATTTGGAGTCTGCGTCTCTCTCTCATCATCATCACGGTGGCTGGGAGATGTTAACTACCTCGCATGGCACACAGGAGGTCGTGGGTTGGATCCCGACCCTGACGCCTGCTGCTGTATATTTGGAGTTTGCGTCTCTCTCTCATCATCATCACGGTGGTTAGGAGATGTTAACTACCTCGCATGGCACACAGGAGGTCGTGGGTTGGATCCCAACCCTGACGCCTGCTGCTGTATATTTGGAGTTTGCGTGTCTCTCTCTCTCTCATCATCATCACGGTGGCTAGGAGATGTTAACTACCTCGCATGGCACACAGGAGGTCGTGGGTTGGATCCGACCCTGACGCCTGCTGCTGTATATTTGGAGTTTGCGTCTCTCTCTCATCATCATCACGGTGGTTAGGAGATGTTAACTACCTCGCATGGCACACAGGAGGTCGTGGGTTGGATCCCAACCCTGACGCCTGCTGCTGTATATTTGGAGTTTGCGTGTCTCTCTCTCTCTCATCATCATCACGGTGGCTAGGAGATGTTAACTACCTCGCCTGGTGTACAGGAGGTCGTGGGTTGGATCCCGACCCTGACGCCTGCTGCTGTGTATTTGGAGTTTGCGTCTCTCTCTCATCATCATCACGGTGGTTAGGAGATGTTAACTACCTCGCATGGCACACAGGAGGTCGTGGGTTGGATCCCACCCTGACGCCTGCTGCTGTATATTTGGAGTTTGCGTGTCTCTCTCATCATCATCACGGTGGCTAGGAGATGTTAACTACCTCGCCTGGTGTACAGGAGGTCGTGGGTTGGATCCCGACCCTGACGCCTGCTGCTGTATATTTGGAGTCTGCGTCTCTCTCCGTGGCCGCGTGGATTTTTCTCGGGTTCCTCTGCTTTTTCCCTCCACGTTTGGAATCAACATCACGCTGTTTAGAGTTATTTAGCTACTACAAATGTCCACATGATGATGATGGCAAGCAACTTGGTTGAGCTATCGTCTGAAAACGGAGCCAACTTAGATACAAACATAGTCATTAGTTTAAGAACACGATGGGGGTGTTTGTTGTTGTTGTTGTGTGTGGATTCGGTAACAGAAAATGCCACTAATATATCAGCTGATATTAGCCAATCAAATGAAGGGGGGGGGGAAGGAGGCGTGGCCAGTAACATCGGCGCGGAGGTGAACCCGCAAGGAAAGTGCGATTCAACAGCGGTGTCTTTGATTGTTCATTAATAATGGATCGACCGCAGCGGGAATCGATGCGATCAATATCGATGAACGATCCACAATGACCACACATGTCGGGGGGGTATGGGTGGGGTGGGGTGGGTGGATGTGGGGTTGGAGGTGGTGGAGGTGGGGGGTGAGATGGGGGTGGGGGTGAGGTGGAGGTGGGGTGGGGGAGGTGGGGGGGGGTGGGGTGGGGAGGTGGGGTGGTGGGGGGGAAAGTGAGGGTGTGGGTGAGGTGAGGGAGGTGGGGGAAGTGGAGGTGGGGGTGTGGGGGTGGGGGAGGTGGGGGTGGAAAGGTGAGGGTGGGGGTGGGGTGGGCTTGGGGTGGGGGTAGCAGGGTGGGAGGGTTTGGGGAGGTTGGGGTGGGGGGGTGTTGGGGGTGGGGGTGGGTGGGTGTGGCCAGCACCACACCCGACCGCCTTTGTCTCCCCGAGTGGCGATGTTTACACACTGAGTCGACTTAGGGAGGCTCAGGACCGGATCAGATAATCGTCACCGGTGTTGGGCGTGAGTGGGATCGAATTGCCGGGTTCGTAGCGCAGCGCGCTAACCGCTGCGCCACCGCTCCCCCCCCCACAATCCCCACGCTTTACGCAGCGGTGCTGTTCATAGGCGCAGGCTGTGAACTCGGGCTTAGAGAGAGAGAGCAGAGAGTGAGAAGAGACTTGACTTTTAAACACTTTTATTGCCGCCAGCAGCAACAGCACTGGAGGCGATTCCGATATGAAATACAAGTCACCAGCAAACAAACAAACAAACGCTATGAATCCACGCGCTGTGGCGCTAAAAGCACCGCGCACAACACGAAAGAAAAGCCACGTGGTGGTGGTGGTGGTAGTGGTCATCGAGCACGCCACGGTGACGAGCGAGCGCTTCAGAAGGTGAACACCACGAGGTGCCGTCCACGCTGCTGCAGAGAGGGGCTTGTCCGGCTCCCCAGCGCTCGAAGAAGACGCGCTGCACATCACCGGCACGTGTGTGTCACGTGGCGTGCTCCAGCCTGAGCCGCGCCTTGAGCAGAGAGAGACAGAGACACAGAGAGAGAGATACAGAGACACAGAGAGAGAGAGACACAGAGAGAGAGACACAGAGAGAGAGATACAGAGACACAGAGAGAGAGACAGAGAGAGACAGAGACACATCACCGACATGTGTGTGGTACATGGCGTGCTCCAGCCGGAGCCGCGCCTTGAGCAGAGAGAGACAGAGACACAGAGAGAGACAGAGACACACAGACAGTGGTACATGGCGTGCTCCAGCCGGAGCGCGCCGAGCAGAGAGAGACAGAGACACAGAGAGAGACAGAGACACATCACCGACATGTGTGTGGTACATGGCGTGCTCCAGCCGGAGCCGCGCCTTGAGCAGGCCCCTGAACACTGGAAGCTCCACAGAGCAGCCGTCAGTGTCACCCTCCAGCATCTTTATCCTCGTTCTGTACACCGCCATCTTCGCCTGAGCACAGGCGAAGTTGGCGAGGTCATGGCGCTTGTGAGAGAGAGAGAGAGAGCGAGATAGAAAGCCCATTTCGTAAGTTCGAAACTATAAAAATGAAACCTTAAGGTAGAGTTTTTGCGAGAGAGCGAGCGAGTGGCGTGCCGGGTGGACGACATGCGAATGAATTCGCGACTTGTGTGCGTGCGCTTGCCCGAGCACTGCACAACGCGAAGGTGAAGACAAATACGAATATCAAGGAAGAAGAGGAGAAGGAAGAGAANGGGGGGGGGGGGCGTAAATGACGTCATTTATGGACGGCCCCTAGACCACCGTAGTAGTTCTGCGGTCGTAAGGGGGACAAATGGGTAAAGGCGCAACCCCTGCAATCGCTTAGCCCGGAAGGGGTCCTCCAAAAAACCCCGAGGCATTCCCGGCGGGCTACTCGACCGTCTCTTGCCACGCTGGTCCAGCCGTCTCGTGCGGCACGAGGAGTTACCCACGGCTCGCCCCACCGCACGCGGTCCGGGCCCCCCCGGGGAGTCGGTCTTAACCCCGCCGCTCCTAAGCTCCCACGCCACAACGGACCGGCCTCTTCGCAAAAATCCTCGCTTTAGCATTTTCGAGTTGCTTGTTTGTTAGTGTGTGTGTGTTGTTTTTCCGCCCCTATCAGAACAACGAACGGAGCCGGTTACGTAACCGCGCCTAAAAACCGCTCGGGTAGGTCACGCGGGTAGGTCACGTGGGGTAGGTTAAGCGGGGTCGGTCACGTGGGCGCAGGAACGAAATGCGATCAAGCGCTCGAGCGGCGAAGCGTTTCGCCGTGGCTAGGAGATGTTACCTACCTCGCCTGGTGTGAGTTCGATCCCGACCCTGACGCCTGCCTCTGTATATTTGGAGTTTGCGTGTCTCTCTCTCATCACCATCATCACGGTGACTAGGAGATGTTAACTACCTCGCCTGGTATACAGGAGGTCGTGGGTTCGATCCCGACCCTGACGTTTGCTGTGTGTATGTATGCCGTGTGTGTGTGTGTATGTTGTGTGTATGTATATACTGTATGTTGAATTTTCGCACCGTACGCAGCAAACTGCGCTAATCAGAGGTGCGGGGGAGAGCACAACAAACTACACACCACAACAACAACAAGAGCACTTCTACAAAAACGAGTTTGTCAATCTGGACGACGACGATTTAAAACTGCACCACAGCTCCCGGTGGCTTCTTAACATCGGTAAGTAAGAGAGCGTTCCAGACGGCCGCAGAAGCGCGTCCGAGAGCGCCGCGCGACAACGCGGTGACCAGCACCGCCACCGCCTTCGCTGTTCGACGGTTTCGCCAGCAGTAGCAGCAGCAGCTGATGCTGATGCTGCTGCTGATGCTGCTGCTGATGCTGCTGCTGCCAGGATGATGGCCGGAGTTGGCGTGATGGTTTATAGCCACTTGGCGAGATCAGCAAAGGTCGTGAGAAGGACGCGTCTGAGAGTGGGGCTCGGTTTGAATTCGTGGAACGCATCACCACCCACCAACCCACACACCAACGCACCAACCCACCCACCAACCCACGCACCCACACACCAACCCATCAACCCACCCACCAACCCACGCACTTACCCACCAAACCACCCACCATCCCACCCACCAACCCACCCACTAACCCACCCACTAACCCACGCACCCACCCACCGACCAACCCACTCACCAACCCACGCACCACTAACCCACCCACCAACCCACGCACCCACCAACCCACCCACTAACCCACCACTAACCCACGCACCCACCCACCCACCAACCCACTCACCAACCCACGCACCCACCAACCCACCCACCAACCCACGCACCCACCAACCCACCCACCAACCCACGCACCCACCAACCCACCACTAACCCACCCACTAACCCACGCACCCACCCACCCACCAACCCACTCACCAACCCACGCACCCACCAACCCACCCACCAACCCACGCACCCACACACCAACCCACCCACCAACCCACGCACTAACCCACACACCCACCAACCCACGCACCAACCCACCAACCCACGCACCCACCAACCCACCCACCAACCCACGCACTAGCCCACACACCCACCAACCCACGCACCAACCCACCAACCCACGCACCAACCCACACACCCACCAACCCACGCACCAACCACACACCCACCAACCCACACACCAACCCACGCACCAACCCACACACTCACCATCCCACCAACCCACCAAACAACGCACCAACCCACCCACCATCCCACGCATTAACCCACCCACCAACCAACCACCACCCTACCTAGTAACCCACCCACCATCGCACCCACCGACCAACCCACCCACTAACCCACCCACCAACCCACGCACCCACCACCCACCCACCAATCCACCCACCGCCACGATTCACCCCCGCCACCACCAACCACAAATAAATTCAGGTGTAGCAAGTTGAGATATGTAGGATGGTGTATGTATGTTACTCGAGCAATGCAGCCCTGCACGCCTCTGGTTCTCAACTGTTAACAAGAATGTAGAATGTTAATAACTACGTGGGGTTTGCTGAAGCTTTTGTAACTTACGCGTCCGTGGTTAATCCGCGCTTTCGATGATTTACCTGCCAAAAAAAATCTGCCCATGTCTCGCAACATCCAGAAAGGGCATCTCGCACCCCCAGCGGGTCGCGTGCACCCCAGGTTGAGAACCACTGCACTACACTATACACTACATTACACACTANACTACTATACACTACACTATACAATACATTACACACTATACACTACACTTTACACTACACTATACACTACACTATACACTACACTTTACACTACACTATACACTACACTTTACACTACACTATACACTACACTATACACTACACTTTACACTACACTATACACTACACTATACACTACACTTTACACTACACTATACACTACACTTTACACTACACTTTACACTTTACACTACTATACACTACACTTTACACTACTATACACTACACTAATATACACTACACAATACTTTACACTACACTCAAATACACACCACTATACACTACACTATACACTACAGTTTACACTACACTACTATACACTAAACACTACACTATACACTACACTATACACTACACTACCATACACTATACTATACACTACACTCTACACTACACTTTACACTACACTATACACTACACTATACACTACACTTTACACTACACTACTATACACTACACTATACACTACACTATACACTACACTTTACACTACACTATACACTACATTACATACTACACTATACACTAGACTATACACTACACTACCATACACTACACTATACACTACACTCTACACTACACTTTACACGACACTATACACTACACTATACACTACACTACTATACACTACACTATACACTACACTATACACTACACTTTACACTACACTATACACTACAACATACTACACTATACACTACACTTACACTATACACTACACTATACACTACACTTTACACTACACTATACACTACATTACACACTACACTACACACTACACTATACACTACACTACTATACACTACACTTTACACTACACTACTATACACTACACTACTACACTACACTACTATACACTACACTAATATACACTACACTACTATACAATACACTATACACTACACTACTATACAGTACACTACACTACTATACAATACACTATACACTACACTACTATACAATACACTATACACTACACTATACTGCTATACACTACACTTTACACGACACTATACACTACACAATACACTACACTATACACGACACTACTATACACTACACAATACACTACACTTTACACTACTATACACTACACTAATATACACTACACTAATATACACTACACTATACTGCTATACACTACACATTACACTACAATATACACTACACAATACACTACACTTTACACTACTATACACTACACTATACACTACACTATACACTACACTAATATACACTACACTATACACTACACTATACACTACACTATACACTACAATACAATACACTATACACTACACTATACACTACTATACACTACTATACTATACACTACACTATACACTACACTATACACTACTATACACTACACTATACACTACTATACACTACACTATACACTACAAACTACACTACACTATACACTACACCAGTGGTTCTTAACCTTTACTGCAGCCTTGCACCTCTTTCCTTCTGAATCGTTACCACAAATGCAGAATGACGTGGGGTTTGATGAAACAAAGTAAGTTGTATCTTGATTTGAAGCTTTCGTGACTGCAGAAATCCATACTCTTTGGTTCTTTCGGTAAAGTCACGTGGGTAGAAATTAATAGAGTGAACCTGCTGTTATTGTCTCACCTGATGACGGACGCTTGTGTTGCGATCGAAACGTCGCGATCTATTTATTTTCCACCTACGTGACTTTACCGAAAGAACCAAAGAGTTTCAAGTAATCTTCTTGGTTCTTTCGGTAAAGTCACGTAGAACGGAAATAATAAAATAATAAAAATAAAACAATAAAATAAAAATATGTTATTATATTATATTTTTTTATTGTATTATATTACTTTATTATGTTTATTTGTATTATTGTATTACTTCCCTTCTACGTAACTTACTGAAAGAACTGTGTGAGTGGTGAGTGACTGTGTGTGTGGGTGAGTGACTGTGTGAGTGGGTGAGTGACTGTGTGAGTGAGTGGTTGAGTGTGTGGGTGAGTGAGTGACTGTGTGTGTGGGTGAGTGACTGTGTGAGTNGGTGAGTGACTGTGTGAGTGAGTGGGTGAGTGTGTGAGTGGGTGAGTGACTGTGTGAGTGGGTGAGTGACTGTGTGAGTGAGTGGTTGAGTGTGTGGGTGAGTGAGTGACTGTGTGTGTGGGTGAGTGACTGTGTGAGTGGGTGAGTGACTGTGTGAGTGAGTGGGTGAGTGTGTGAGTGGGTGAGTGACTGTGTGAGTGGGTGAGTGACTGTGTGAGTGAGTGGTTGAGTGTGTGGGTGAGTGAGTGACTGTGTGTGTGGGTGAGTGACTGTGTGAGTGGGTGAGTGACTGTGTGAGTGAGTGGTTGAGTGTGTGGGTGAGTGAGTGACTGTGTGTGTGGGTGAGTGACTGTGTGAGTGGGTGAGTGACTGTGTGAGTGAGTGGGTGAGTGTGTGAGTGGGTGAGTGACTGTGTGAGTGGGTGAGTGACTGTGTGAGTGAGTGGTTGAGTGTGTGGGTGAGTGAGTGACTGTGTGTGTGGGTGAGTGACTGTGTGAGTGAGTGAGTGTGTGAGTGGGTGAGTGACTGTGTGAGTGGGTGAGTGACTGTGTGAGTGGGTGAGTGACTGTGTGAGTGGGTGAGTGACTGTGTGAGTGAGTGGGTGAGTGTGTGAGTGGGTGAGTGACTGTGTGAGTGGGTGAGTGACTGAGTGAGTGGTGAGTGACTGTGTGAGTGGGTGAGTGAGTGAGTGGGTGAGTGACTGTGAGTGGGTGAGTGACTGTGTGAGTGAGTGGGTGAGTGACTGTGTGAGTGAGTGGGTGAGTGACTGTGTGAGTGGGTGAGTGAGTGGGTGAGTGACTGTGAGTGGGTGAGTGACTGTGTGAGTGAGTGAGTGANTGTGTGAGTGAGTGAGTGACTGTGTGAGTGAGTGGGTGAGTTGTAACTTACGTGCCCTTGATTAATTTGCGGTTGCGATGATTTACCTTCCGAAAAATAAAAATCTGCCCATGCCTCGCAACCCCCAGAAAGGGCATCTCCCACTCCCAGCGGGCAGAGGTCGCAATCGGGTACCCGATACCCGTACCCTACCCAATACCCGGCTACCCGTACCCGGCCGGGTACGGTGACGGGTACCCGTTTGCGACCCTGGCGCGGCCGGGTACGGGTACGGGTAGGCCGTGAGTCACTGGTGAGTAACCGTTTGTCACTCATTTCCCAACGTCTTGTCTCTTCTCACAATTCAAGTTCCTAGAATCAACCCACCCGCGCCTGCAACGTGGCTTCATCCCAGAGGTCGCAATCGGGTACCCGATACCCGTACCCTACCCGTACCCGGCCGGGTATCGGTAGGGTACGTTTGCGACCCTGGTGCGGCCGGGTACGGCAAGGAAACAAAACCCATTTGCGACCTCTGCCAGGGGTCCCGTGCCCCATCCCAGGTTAAGAAGAACCACCGCACTAACCTACTCATCGCACGTTAACTATTTGTCGCGACTGCAAGAAATTGCAGGGCCGCGCCTTTAACTTTCCGAAGACGCGCGCGTCTCATCTGCAGGAACCAGGATCCGTCTTTATNAAAAAAAAAAACGTCAAGAGAGTTCGCCTGAGATGGTTCGGATCGCCTTCTTCTGAGTTCTCTGAGGTCAAGGCTCGTATCTTGCCACGGCTGATCGGGACTTTGTGTGCAGCTGCTACCCAAGCGTTGAAACGACGCTTCGCCCCGCGCTAATGAGACGATCGGAATCGTTAGGAGCTATTTTTAAAGATTCGTCTTGAAAACTCACCTCGTGTAGGCTGTGACTTGACACCACATGCCTCGGTCTGTCCGGTTACCCTGCAGGCTCTGAACGAGTGGGTAGGTGGGTGGATGAGTGGGCCAGTGGGTGAGTGGATGAGTAGGTGAGTGGGTGAGTTGGTGAGTGGGTGAATAAGTGAGTGGGTGAGTGGGTGAGTAGGTGAGTGAGTGGAGTGAATGAGTGGGTGAGTGGGTGAATTTGTGAGTGGGTGAATAAGTGAGTGGGTGAGTGGATTAACTGGCAATTTACACCACATGGCTCGGTCTGTCCGTTCACCCTACAGGCTCTGAGCGAGTGGGCGAGTGGGTGAGTTGGTGAGTGGGTGAGTTGGTGAGTGGGTGAGTAGGTGAGTGGGTGCGCTGGTGAGTGGGTGAATAGGTGAGTGGGTGAGTGGGTTAACTGGCATTTACCACCACATGGCTAGGTCTGTCCGGTTACCCTACAGGCTCTGAGCGAGTGGGTGAGTTGGTGAGTGGGTGAGTGGGTGAGTAGGTGAGTGAGTGAGTCGGTGAGTGGAGTGAATGAGTGGGTGGGTTGGTGAGTTGGTGAGTAGGTGAGTGGGTGAGTAGGTGAGTGAGTGGAGTGAATGAGTGGGTGAGTGGGTTAACTGGCATTTTACACCACATGGCTAGGTCTGTCCGGTTACCCTACAGGCTCTGAGCGAGTGGGCGAGTGGGTGAGTTGGTGAGTAGGTGAGTTGGTGAGTGGGTGAGTAGGTGAGTGGGTGAGTAGGTGAGTGAGTGGAGTGAATGAATGGGTGTGTGGGTTAACTGGCATTTTACACCACATGGCTAGGTCTGTCCGGTTACCCTACAGGCTCTAAGCGAGTGGGTGAGTGGGTGGGTTGGTGAGTGGGTGAGTGGGTGAGTAGGTGAGTGGGTGAGTCGGTGATTGTAGTGAATGAGTGGGTGGGTTAGTGAGTTGGTGAGTGGGTAGGTTGGTGAGTGGGTGAGTCGGTGAGTGAGTGGAGTGAATGAGTGGGTGGGTTGGTGAGTGGCGAGTGGTTTTGGTGAGTGGGTGAGTGGGTGAGTTGGTAAGTAAGTGGAGTGAATGAGTGGGTGGGTTGGTGAGTAGGTGAGTCGGTGAGTGAGTGGAGTGAATGAGTGGGTGGGTTGGTGAGTGGGCGAGTGGTTGAGTTGGTGAGTCGGTGAGTGGAGTGAATGAGTGGGTGGGTAGGTGAGTGGGTGAGTCGGTGAGTGAGTGGAGTGAATAAGTGGGTGAGTGGCTTAACTGGCATTTACACGATGGTGGTGGTGGTGTTGATGATGACGGTGGTGGTGATGATGATGATGGCGATGATGGTGGTGGTGATGATGATGACGGTGGTGGTGATGATGATGATGACGGTGGTGGTGATGGTGGAGGTGATGATGATTATGGTGATGATGACGGTGGTGGTGATGATGACGATGTTGATGATGATGGCGATGACGGTGGTGGTGGTGATGATGATGACGCCGGTGATGATAATGATGGTGATGATGGCGGTGTTGATGATGGTGGTGGTGATGACGATGGTGACGATGATGATAACGACGGCGGCGACGCCGTTCCGTACACTGCTACGGGTCACGTGAGGCCCCTCTCGAGATGCTCACGCGGCTTCGGCGCCCGGCGCGGGACGACTCCAAATCCCTCGCTCGCCCCTACGTGACCACACACCGCTCGCCCTCCACGTGACCGCGTACCTCACCCCCCACGTGACCACGCACCGCTCACCCCCCACGTGACCACGCACCGCTCACCCCCACGTGACCACGCACCGCTCACTCCCACGTGACCACACACCACTCACCCCCCACGTGACCACGCACCGCTCACCCCCACGTGACCACGCACCGCTCACCCCCACGTGACCACGCACCGCTCACCCCCACGTGACCACGCACCGCTCACTCCACGTGACCACGCACCACTCACCCCCCACGTGACCACGCACCGCTCACCCCCACGTGACCACGCACCACTCACCCCCCACGTGACTACGCACCGCTCACCCCCACGTGACCACGCACCACTCACCCCCACGTGACCACGCACCGCTCACCCCCACGTGACCACGCACCGCTCACCCCCACGTGACCACGCACCGCTCACCCCCACGTGACCACGCACCGCTCACCCTCCACGTGACCACGCAGCGCTCACCCCCCACGTGACCACGCACCGCTCACCCCACGTGACCACGCACCGCTCGCCCCCCACGTGACCACGCACCGCTCACCCCACGTGACCACTCACCGCTCACCCCCACGTGACCACGCACCGCTCGCCCCCCACGTGACCACGCACCGCTCACCCCCACGTGACCACACACCGCTCACCCCCACGTGACCACGCACCGCTCGCCCCCACGTGACCACGCACCGCTCACCCCCACGTGACCACACACCGCTCACCCCCACGTGACCACGCACCGCTCGCCCCCCACGTGACCACGCACCGCTCCCCCCCACGTGACCACACACCGCTCCCCCCACGTGACCACGCACCGCTCACCCCCACGTGACCACACACCGCTCACCCCCACGTGACCACGCACCGCTCACCCCCCACGCACCGCTCACCCCCACGTGACCACGCACCGCTCGCCCCCCACGTGACCACGCACCGCTCACCCCCACGTGACCACGCACCGCTCACCCCCCACGTGACCACGCACCGCTCACCCCCACGTGACCACGCACCGCTCACCCCCACGTGACCACGCACCGCTCGCCCCCCACGTGACCACGCACCGCTCACCCCCACGTGACCACGCACCGCTCACCCCCACGTGACCACGCACCGCTCACCCCCCACCACCCCGCCCCCCCCGGACCACCCCGCCCCCCCCACGTGACCACGCACCGCTCCCCCCCACGTGACCACGCACCGCTCACCCCACGTGACCACGCACCGCTCCCCCCACGTGACCACGCACCGCTCACCCCCACGTGACCACGCACCGCTCACCCACGTGACCACGCACCG
>MU249629.1:1773514-1786014 GCA_018977245.1 Lethenteron camtschaticum
ACCGCTGACGATTATCCGAACCGGTCCTGGGCCTCCCCTAGGTCGGCTCGGCCTCAAACGAGTACCTCGTGCGGTGTGCGGTAACCATCACCACCAGGGGAGACAAAGGCGGTCGGCGTGGTGCTGACCACCCACCCCTCGTGTGCCACAGATCCGGCCTTCATAGGTGCTCGCTAACAGCACTTGCCCCAACAGTCTGTTACAGGCTAGGCGGAGGATCTGTGTTGTTCTTAGTGGTGGTGTTGTTGTTTGGTGTTGTTGTTGGGTTTATTGGTGGTGTGTTGTGGTGGTGGTGTTATTGGTGGTAGTGTTGGTGGTGGTGTTGTTGTTGGTGGTGTTGTTGGTAGTGGTGTTGTTGGTAGTAGTGTTGTTGGTGGTGCTATTGGTAGTAGTGTTGTTGTTGTTGGTAGTGGTGGTGGTGGTGTTGTTGTTTTTGGTGGTGGTGGTGGTGAGTTTTAGTGTTGTTGGTGGTGGCGGTGGTGGCGGTGGTGTTTTTGGCGGTGTTGTTATTGTTGCTGACATTGGCGGTGGGGTGTGGTGTTGATGCTGCTGCTGTTGATGTTGTTGTTGTTTGTGAGTTGCGACCCAGGCAATATCGGGAGGCTAATGGGGAGACTGGAGCGAGGCTGAGCGGAATATTGAGGCTCTTAGGGCGGTGAGGGGGGGTGAGGGGGGGTGAGGGGGGGGGTGAGGGGGGGTGAGAGGGGGGGTGATGGGGGTCGAGGAGGGGGTCGAGGGGGGGTGGTAGACAAGGGAAGAATCCGTGATTAACTCTGACCTCGGCACCGGCGATGTCGTGATCACATCCACACGGGCGTCCCCAGCAGCCCCAGATATTGCGTCTGTCCCTGCAGGAGGGACACACACACCACACAAAGACAAAGATCCCCGTGTAGCCTGTTACAGGATCAAGTGCAATAATCTAGCGGCTACGACGGCTGTGGTGTCGTTGGCTATCACCACGCTCGGCCGCCTGCGTCTCCCCAGTGCTGGCGGAGACGCGCCGTGGAAGCTATTCATTTAAGGCCGAGTCGACCTAGGGGAGGCGCAGGAGGACCGGTTGAGATATTGGTCGTGAGGCGGGAATCGAACTTGGCTCGCCGAGTTCGACTGCGCAGTCCGCTAACCACTGCGCCACCACTCCCGCAACATACAATGTTGGGAGCGGTGGTGCAGTGGTTGTACTTGATGCCATTTGTAAAATTGTTCTATTATTTTATTGGTTATTATAAAATAATAAAATTAAAACATAATAAAATAATTCTCACGACGTTTCGGCCACAACGCAAGCAGCCGTCCTCAGGTGAATTATTATGTTTTATTTTTATTATTTTATTATTTCCCTTCTACGTGACTTTACCGAAAGAACCAAGAAGATGAATCCCTGCAGTCACGAAAGCTTTACATCGAAATTTGTTCTTTCATTGTTTGTTCTTTTGTCGATTTAAAGCTTTCGTGACTGCAGGGATTCATTTTCTTGGTTCTTTCGGTGAAGTCACGTAGAAGGGAAATGATAAAATAATAAAACATAATAACACAAGGAGTGACCGACCCCATATCTGCATTTGTCATCAACATGCTCAATTCCTCTGTTGATATATAAACTCCTTTGTCAAGGCGCTCTCCTCCTCCTCCCACCCAGCTTAAAATACGCTGCCAAGCTTAGCGGCGTTTATTAGGACGCTGTCTTTCCGACAGCTCTGTTTCTTCACCTGAGGACGGCTGCTTGTGTTGTGGCCGAAACGTCGTGAGAATGTTTTTTTTCGATTTGAAGCTTTCGTGACTGCAGGGATTCATCTTCTTGGTTCTTTCGGTAAAGTCACGTAGAAGGGAAATAAAAAAATAATATTTTATTATGCTTTATTTTTATTACTTCATTATTTCCCTTCTACGTGACTTTAACAAAAGGACCAATAATATGATTTGTTCTTTATTTACTTATCGTGACTTGATTACCGCTGGGGGTTTTTCCATTTTGCACTCCTTTCGCTGTTTGCAATGTTTGTTGTTGTAAGGGGCGTCGCGGTGGCTAGGAGATGTTAACTACCTCGCCTGGTATACAGGTGGTCGTGGGTTCCATCCCGACCCTGACGCCTGCTGCTGTATATTTGGAGTTTGCGTGTCTCTCTCTCTCATCATCATCATCACGGTAGCTATAAGATGTTAACTACCTCGCCTGGTATACAGGAGGTCGTGGGTTCCATCCCGACCCTGATGACGCCTGCTGCTGTATATTTGGAGTTTGCGTGTCTCTCTCTCTCTCTCATCATCACGGTGGCTAGGAGATGTTAACTACCTCGCCTGGTACACAGGAGGTCGTGGTTCCATCCCGACCCTGACGCCTGCTGCTGTATATTTGGAGTCTGCGTTCCCCATGGCGAGATGTTAACTACCTCGCCTGGTACACAGGAGGTCGTGGGTTCCATCCCGACCCTGACGCCTGCTGCTGTATATTTGGAGTTCGCGTGTCTCTCTCATCATCATGGCGAGATGTTAACTACCTCGCCTGGTGCATAGGAGGTCGTGGGTTCGAACCCGACCCCGACGCCTGCTGCTGTATATTTGGAGTTGCGTGTCTCTCTCCCGTGGTCGCGTGGATTTTTGCTCCGGGTCCTCCGGGGTTTTCCCCCCTCCACATTAGAATCAACATCACGGGTTTAGAGTCTTTGGCTGGCTGCAGCTATAAATTCCCACGTGGCGATGACGGTGATGGTAAGTCACTTCGTTGGGCTTTCATTTGTAAACCAGGTCACTTCTGAAAAAAAGCTGCATAGCTCCGTGAGCCTGACCTGGTAATTCAAAATAAAGAAGTGAAGTTTAGTTTTGAAGAAGAACTTGCTAACCCGCCTTTAACAGACTGTTGGGGCAAGCGCTGCTAGCGAGCACCTGTGAAGGCCCGATCTATGGCACACGAGGGGGTGGGTGGCCAGCACCACGCCCGACCGCCTTTGTCTCCCCTGGTGGCGATGGTTACCGCACGCCACACGAGATACTCGTTTGAGGCCGAGCCGACCTAGGGGAGGCCCAGGACCAGGCACCGCTACACGAGGGGTGGGTGGCCAGCACCACGCCCGACCGCCTTTGTCTCCCCTGGTAGCGATGGTTACCGCACGCCACACGAGATACTCGTTTGAGGCCGAGCCGACCTAGGGGAGGCCCAGGACCAGGCACTGCTACACAAGGGGGGTGGGTGGCCAGCACCACGCCCGACCGCCTTTGTCTCCCCTGGTGGCGATGGTTACCGCACACCGCACGAGTACTCGTTTGAGGCCGAGCCGACCTAGGGGAGGCCCAGGACCAGGCACCGCTACACGAGGGGGTGGGTGGGTGGCCAGCACCACGCCCGACCGCCTTTGTCTCCCCTGGTGGCGATGGTTACCGCACACCGCACGAGATACTCGTTTGAGGCCGAGCCGACCTAGGGGAGGCCCAGGACCAGGCACCGCTACACGAGGGGGTGGGTGGGTGGCCAGCACCACGCCCGACCGCCTTTGTCTCCCCTGGTGGCGATGGTTACCGCACACGCTACCCGTTGTCATTGTCCACGCGGTCCGGTCATACGTCATAGTGTGTGGGGGGAGGGGTGGCTGGGGTTTTAGGGGAGGGGAGGAGAGGGGAGGGGAGGGGCATTTCGCACGATCCTAGGCAGAGGTCGCAATCGGGTACCCGATACCCGTAACCCTACCCGCAAACGGGTACGGGTACGCGTTTGCGAGCCTGGTGCGGCCGGGTACGGGTAGGCCGTGAGTCACTGGTGAGTAACCGTTTGTCACTCTTTCGATTTAAAGCTTTCGTGACTGCAGGGATTCATCTTCTGGGTTCTTTCGGTAAAGTCACGTAGAAGGGAAATAACAAAATAATAAAAAATTAAACATAATAAAATAATTCTCACGACGTTTCGGCTACAACGCAAGCAGCCGTCCTCAGGTGAAGAATGAGACACTGCCAAGCTTCTTCACCTGAAGACGGCTGCTTGCGTTGTAGCCGAAACGTCGTGAGAATTATTGTATTATGTTTTTATTATTTTATTACTTCCCTTCTACGTGACTTTACCGAAAGAACCAAGAAGGCGTTTGTCACTCATTTCCCAACGTTTTGTCTCTTCTCACAATTCAAGTTCCTAGAATCAACCCACCCGCGCCTGCAACATGGCTTCATCACAGAGGTCGCAATCAGGTACCCGATACCCGTACCCTACCCGATACCCGGCCGGGTACGGGTAGCCGGGTATTGGGTAGGGTACGGGTACCCGTCTGCGACCCTGGTGCGGCCGGGTACGGGTACAGGTAAGGAATCAAAACCCGATTTAAAGCTTTCGTGACTGCAGGGATTCATCTTCTTGGTTCTTTCGGTAAAGTCACGTAGAAGGGAAGTAATAAAATAATAAAAATAAAACATAATAAAAAAAGTATAATAATATTATATTATATTACTTTATTATTTTATTTATTATTATTATGTTTGATTTTTATTATTTTATTATTTCCATCTTACGTGACTTTACCGAAAGAACCAAGAAGATGAATCAAAACCCGTTTGCGACCTCTGATTTCTCGGTTCCTTGCGCGCGCCGCTCGCCACTGCCACGGTCCAAGGTGATCCTCCCTCCTTGGCACTTCGCTCGCCCGAGACTTCTCACCCCCCCCCCCCTGCCCTCCCCCTGCCCCCCCCCTGCCCCCCCTGCCCCCCCCCTGCCCCCCCCCCGTTGTGCCTCTGAGGCCTAGAGTCTCATCTAGGCCTCGGCAAGGCAAGGTAAAAGTGTAAAAACAACGAGCCTACCTTTTACCCTACCCTTTACCCTTACCCCTTGGCACGTCGACACCTTTACCTTTACCCTTTGACCCGGTAAAAATGGTACAATTACCTGACCTTGCCGAGGCCTAGTCTCATCTGGACCCACATGGGTTTTCTTCTTCGTCACGCCAAATGTCAAAGGTCAAACTCTCAAACTGTGATCTTGACTTGAAGCTTTCGATCCGTTCAGTTCAGTTCTTAGGGAGAGCCCCGTGAGCCATGCGGCTCTTGAATCGGTGCAACGGCAACAAAACAAAAACATGAACCAGAAACATCTTCATCATTCGACCTCCTTTGCCAGTATCAAAATATAATGATAGGGTTTTTCATACTCTTTGAAAAAAAAGAAAAATTAAAAAGTAAAAAAGAATAAAAATCACGACGTTTCGAGGTGTGGTTGTCACACCTGATGATGATTGCTTGTGTTGCAATCGATACGCCGTGATTTAATTTATTTATTTTTCTTTTATTTTTTTTCTTTATTTTTTCACCTACGTGACTTTACCGAAAGAACCAAAGAGTATGGATCCTTGCAGTCACGAAAACTTAAAATCGAGAATGAAGAGGGGATTTTCCCCTTTTTTCTGAAAGCCGTCTCTGGTGTGGACCAATCAGTTTCAAGGACATGCATATATTATCAGAGTGTGTTTTTTTTTGCATTTTACCACAAGTATTGTGGTTACTGCAGACATGATTCCTCGTAAAAAGGTTTCAGTTTTGTTTCTAGAAAAAAGAGGAAAACCCCCATTATTAAGAAACGTCTTAAGTGTCTACGCGCAACAGAAAAATCCAGGAAAAAACATCAAAGTCTTCCAGAAAAAGCACCGCGTTTCAAAGCTGTGTGCAAAATCCAGTGGGATGCAAGTCAAACAATAACAACCATGAGACAATTTAGATTAAAGTGATCAGGCCAACTCTGTACTACAACAAACAAACATGGCTAAACCAAAACGTTTTCGAAAATCACCAAAATAAAGCTCTCAAAACAACGTAACGGTGATCATAGGAACTGTGATTCAAATTTAACAAGAAACGAAACACGTAGCATATACGAGACGAGTCTGGCCACCACACGAATGAAAAGCTGAGCGAGGTTGCTCGCCGTCGTCACGTGGACATGCAAAGCGAGGAGCAAAAGCACTCTGAACGCGTGAAGTCGTCACTTTAACGAAATAATCAGAGTCGATTCTAAATGTTGCGAGGGAGACAAAAAACAAAACCGGAGGACCCGGAGAAAATTACAAATATGCAGCAGCAGCAGCAGCCGTCAGGGTCGGGATCTAACGCACGACCTCCTGTGTACCAGGCGAGGTAGTTCACATCTCCTAGCCACCGTGATGATGATGAGAGAGAGACACTCAAACTCCAAATATACAGCAGCAGGCGTCAGGGTCGGGATCTAACGCATGACCTCCTGCATACCAGGCGAGGTAGTTAACATCTCCTAGCCACCGTGATGATGATGATGAGAGAGAGAGACACGCAAACTCCAAATATACAGCAGCAGGCGTCAGGGTCGGGATCTAACGCATGACCTCCTGTATACCAGGCGAGGTAGTTAACATCTCCTAGCCACAGTGATGACGATGATGAGAGAGAGAGACACGCAAACTCCAAATATACAGCAGCAGGCGTCAGGGTCGGGATCGAACCGACGACCTCCTGTGTACCAGGCGAGGTAGTTAACATCTCTCAACAACACGTAAAGCCTTAACAGACTGTAGGGGCAAGTGCTGTTCGCGAGCGCCTATGAAGGCTGGAACGGCACACGAGGGGTGGGTGGCCAACACCGCGCCCGGCCACCTTTGTCTCTCCAATGGTACGCACCGCANCAAAGACAAAGATCCCCCGTATAACCTTAACAGACTGTTGGGGCAAGTGCTGTTGGTGGCCGTGAGAGGGAATGTAACTCGGGTCGCCGGGTTCGTGGCGCTGCGCGCTGACCACTACGGCTCCGCGTCACGGGTGGGTGAGAGCCGTGACAGCAGAACCGGCGGGTGGTAGCCACTGATGGATGTTCACCGTGTGTTGAACTTCTTTCGCACCGTACGTAGACAACCGTTGCTAGTCGGAGGATGGGTGAGTGGGTGGGTGAGTGACTGTGTGAGTGGGTGACTACGTGAGTGAGTGACTATGTGAGTGAGTGACTACGTGAGTGAGTGACTATGTGAGTGAGTGACTATATGAGTGGGTGAGTGACTGTGTGAGTGGGTGAGTGACTGTGTGAGTGGGTGAGTGACTGTGTGAATGGGTGAGTGACTACGTGAGTGGGTGAGTGACTATGTGAGTGGGTGAGTGGCTGTGTACGTGGGTGAGTGACTGTGTGAGTGGGTGAGTGAGTGACTATGTGAGTGGGTGAGTGAGTGAGTCACTATGTTAGTGGGTGAGTGACTACGTGAGTGACTACGTGAGTGTGTGAGTGACTATGTGAGTGGGTGAGTGAGTGACTATGTTAGTGGGTGAGTGAGTGACTACGTGAGTGAGTGACTACGTGAGTGGGTGAGTGACTATGTGAGTGGGTGAGTGAGTCACTATGTTGGTGGGTGAGTGACTGTGTGAGTGGGTGGGTGAGTGACTGTGTGAATGGGTGAGTGAGTGAGTGACTGTGTGAGTGAGTGAGTGACTACGTGAGTGACTACCTGAGTGTGTGAGTGACTACGTGAGTGGGTGAGTGAGTGAGTCACTATGTTAGTGGGTGAGTGGCTGAGTGAGTAGCTACGTGAGTGTGTGAGTGACTACGTGAGTGAGTGACTGTGTGAGTGAGTGATTGACTACGTGAGTGACTACCTGAGTGTGTGAGTGACTACGTGAGTCTACCTGTCCATGCAGTACCGCTACACTGCCGGTGCCCACTACCCACGGCAGTGTCGCGAGCTGAGCAGTTGCAGGGCTGCACCTTTGCAGGGTCGCCGCTCACGTCCATGGGAAGGAACTCGCACGAACAGCTGAATGAGAATGGCCACGCCGTGGATCATAGTCGGGTCTCGTGCGTATCGGATTCGGGAGCGTTTCACTTGCAAAGGGGCTGATGTGAGAGTTTCAGTTGATTTGGTGCAGCCCTGTGAGCCATTCGGCTCTTGAATCGGGTCCAACCGCAACTAGGCAAAAACACCAACAAGAAAACATCTTAAAGCGAGAGATAGAGAGAGGCAAACTCCATACCGTGCAAATGCCTGTACACACACATTTAAATATAAACTAGATCAGGGGCTTGGCAACCGAAGTGACATGAATAGCCAATTTTTTGTTTATTGGGAATTCGGCAACAACAACAACAACACAAACTCCACCGCGGTGAACACGGGGAGACGGCCGGGTCCTTGATTAACACACACAACACACACCACACAACACACACAACACACAAAACACACACACACACAACACACACAACACACACTCACACACAACACACACAACACACACAACACACAAACACACACAACACACACACACAAAACACACACAGCACACACACAACACACGCAACACAACACACACAACACACACAACACGCACACACAACACACTCACAACACACAATACACAACACACACAACACACAAAACACAAATACTCACTCTGTGTATCTACACACACACAACACATACACAAGACACACAACACACACAACACACACAACTCAACACACACAACACACGCCATACACACCATACACACACAACACACACAACACACATACTCATCTGTGTATCTAAACACACACAACACACACACCACACACACCACACAACACACACATACAACACACACACAACACACACAACACACACACACACAACACACACACACAACACATACTCACTCTGTGTACTACACCACCCACACACCACCCACACACCACCCACACACACACACTACACACCCACACACCACCCACACACCACCACTACACCACCACTACACCACCACTACACCACCCACACACCACCCACTACACCACCACTACACCACCCACACACCACCGCTACACCACCGCTACACAACCACACACCACCCACACACCACCCACACACCACCCACTACACCACCACTACACCACCACTACACCACCCACACACCACCCACACCACCCACACACCACCCACACACCACCCACACACCACCGCCACACCACCCACACACCACCCACACACCACCCCACACCACCCACACACCACCCACACACCACCCACACACCACCACCACACCACCCCCACACCACCCACACACCACCCACACACCACCCACACACCACCACCACACCACCCACACACCACCCACACACCACCCCACACACCACCCACACGCCACCCACACACCACACCACACCACCCCCACACCACCCACACACCACCCACACACCACCCACACACCACCCCACCACCCCACACACCACCACCACACACCACCCACACACCACCCACCCACCCCACACACCACACACACACCACCCACACACCACACACACACCACCCACACACCACACACACACCACCCACACACCACACCACACCACCCACACACCACCCACACACCACACCACTCACACACCACCCACCACCCCACCACACCACCCACACACCACCCACACACCACCACCACCCACACACTCACCCCCACCCACCCACACACCACCCACACACCACACCACACACACACCCACCCCACACACCCACACACCACTCCACACCACCCACACCACCCCACCACCACCCACACACCACCCACACACCACCCCACTCACACACCACCCACACACCACCCACACACCACCACCACACCACCCACACACCACCACACACCACCCACACACCACCCACACACCACCCACCCACCCACACACCACCCACACACCACCACACCACCCACACACCACCCACACACCACCCACACCACCCACACACCACCCACACACCACCCACACACCACCCACACACCACCCACACACCACCCACACACCACACCACTACACACCACACACACACACCACCCAACACCACCCACACACCACCCACACCACACACACCACCCACACACCACCCACACACCACCCACACACCACCCACACACCACCCCACACCACCACACACCACCCACACACCACCCACACACCACCCACACACCACCCACTCACCCCCCACACACCACCCACACACCACCCCACCCACCCACACACCACCCACACACCACCCACACACCACCCACACACCACCGCACACCACCCACACACCACCGCCACACCACCCACACACCACCCTACACCACCCACACACCACCCACACACCACCCACACACCACCTACCCACCCACACACCACCACACACCACCCACACACCACCCACACCCACCTACACACCACCCACACACCACCCACACACCACCCACACACCACCCACACACCACCCACACACCACCCACACACCACCACACACCACCTCCACGCCACCCACACACCACCTACACACCACCCACACCACCACACACACCACACACCACCACACACCACCCAACACCACCCACACACCACCCACACACCACCCACACACCACCTACACCCACCCACACACCACCACACACCACCCACACACCACCCACACACCACCTACACACCACCCACACACCACCCACACACCACCCACACACCACCCCCACACCACCTACACACCACCCACACACCCACACACCACCCACACACCACCACACACCACCCACACACACCCACACACCACACACCACCCACACACCACCACACACCACCTCCACGCCACCCACACACCACCACTACACCACCCACACACCACACACACACCACCCACACACCACCCACACACCACCACTACACCCCCACACACCACCACACACCACCCACACACCACCCACACACCACCACACACCACCCACACACCACCTACACCACCACTCACCACCCACACACCACCTACACCACCCACACACCACCCACACACCACCCACACACCACCCACACACCACCACTACACCACCACTACACCACCCACACACCACCTACACCACCCACACACCACCACTACACCACCACACACCACCCACACACCACCCACACACCACCCACACACCACCACTACACCACCACTACACCACCCACACACCACCTACACACCACCCACACACCACCACTACACCACCCACACACCACCCACACACCACCCACACACCACCCACACACCACCACTACACCACCACTACACCACCCACACACCACCTACACCACCCACACACCACCCACACACCACCCCTACACCACCACACCCCACCACACCCCACCACACCACCACTACACCACCACTACACCACTACACCACCGCTACACCACCCACTACACCACCACTACACCATCACTACACTACCACTACACCACTAAACCACCACTACACCATCACTACACCACTACTACACCACCACCACTACACCACTACACCACCACTACACCACCACCACCCACCGCTTCACCACCGCTACACACACGCGCGCAAGCTGTAACGGAACGTGGCCGGGGTTAGTCTTAAACGCTGGGCGCACGATGTGACCGGCTGGTTTCTCAGAAAGCTTCGCACATTAGCGCCGTGGCACGGCTGTCGATAAATCCATTCCAATCTGCTCGACCCGCTCCTACCCCCCCCTCCGCTTCTCAGATAGAAACGCAATAAACGCGCCGCTCCACTCGCCAAGGCATTCCTTGCCCACGATCCACCGTGACCCTCTCGAGGTCAAATCAATTTATACCCCCACTTGCCCCCAGCCCCGCCCCTCAAATCCCCACCTCCCTTACCCCCACCCCTCCCCGCCAAATCCCCCACCCCCAACCACACACCCACCCACCAATCCACCACCCCCACCCGAACAATATAAAATAAAAAATACCTCTTATAAATGGTGATGTGTGAAGGGAGTCTATGTCATAGGCGGGCGGAGTAAGAGGCACTGCGAACATGCTGTGAACGTATTCTTAGGTTTTTTCGGTAAAGTCACGTAGGTAAAACATCAAAATTAATAAAAAATAAAATAAAGATCACGACGTTTCGGAGGCAACACAAGTCTTCGTCATCAGGTGGGACCGTCACAGCCAGATTAGCTGCATCAAGTGAGGCAATGATTGAAGATGTAATCCCTTAAAAGCGAGTTGAGGGGGCGAGGAGAGGGGGGAGCTCATTCCATTCATTGGCTACCACATTCTGATGAGCTCCCCCCCCCCCCCCTCTCTTCCCCCTCAACTCGCTTTTAAGGATTACATCTTGAATCATTGCCTCCCTTGATGCAGCTAATCTGGCTGTGACGGTCCCACCTGATGACGGAGACTTGTGTTGCCTCCGAAACGTCGTGATTTTATTTTATTTTTATTAATTTTGATGTTTTACCTACGTGACTTTACCGAAAAAACCTAAGAATATGAATCCTTGCAGTCACGATAGATTCAAATCTAGAATTAATGCTGTGAATGTGCCGCCAACGTTGTGTCAACGTTGGACCAACGTTGTGTCATTGGCTTCGATGTTGTTCCACCAGAATTTCGCGTTCAGCGCGATGTTCCAGCTGAAGGCAGAGGTCGCAACCGGGTACCCGATACCCGTACCCTACCGATACCCGGCTGTGAGTCACTAGTGAGTCACCGTTTGTCACTCATTTCCCAACGGTCTTGTCTCTTCTCACAATTCAAGTTCCTAGAA
>MU249629.1:1788514-1856036 GCA_018977245.1 Lethenteron camtschaticum
ACACACCCACACACACACGCACACACACACGCACACACACACGCGCACACNCACACACGCACACACACACACGCACACACACGCACACGCACACATCGCACACACGCACACATACACACACGCACACACACACGACACACACGCACACANGCACACGCGCACACACACACACGCACACACGCACACACACGCACACACGCGCACACGCACACACGCACACACACGCACACACAGNACACACACACACGCGCACACACACGCACACACGCACACACGCACACGCACACACAAACACCCCCCGTATAGCCCTAACAGACTGTGGAGCAAGTGCTGTTAGCGAGCACCTATGAAGGCCGGAACGGTACACGAGGGGTGGGTGACCAGCACCACGCCCGGCCGCCTTTGTCTCCCTACTGACAATGTTTACACACCGCAGCAGGTACTCATTTGAGGCCGAGTCGACCCAGAGGAGGCCCGGGACCGGTTTACATAATCGTCACTGGTGTTGACGTGAGCCGGAATCGAACCCGTGTCGCCGGGTTCGTAGCGCAGCGCGCTAACCGCTGCACCACCGCTCCCACTCGGTCTGTGTTCTCAGAGCCACGCTTCCCCAAGGGTCGCAAACTCCGCGGTTTTGTTTTTTTTATTTTCTGGCTCCCCCCCCCACCACCCGACCCCCCCCCCCCACCACCACCCGAACCCCCACCACCACCCGAACCCCCACCCCCCCCCCCACCACCCCACCCACCACCACCCCCCCACCACCACCCAAACCCCCCCACCACCCCCACCACCACCACCCGAACCCCCCACCACCACCCCCACAACCACGGCCCGAACCCTCCCCCCACCACCCGAACCCCAACCTCACCACCACCCCCCCACCACCACCACCCGAACCCCCACCCTCACCACCACTCCCCCACCACCACCACCCCCCACCACCACCCCCCACCACCCGAACCCCCCCCACCACCCCCCCACCACCACCACCCCCCAACCCGTCTCCTTTGCGCATCGCTCCACCGACTGTCCGCTGGCGCTCGCCGGGATGTCGCCCCGAGTCGCAGAGTCACTCCTCCAGCAGCAGCAGCAGCCCCCTACAACCCCTACTCATACTACTACCCTACTCATACTCCTACTACTACTACTCCTACTACTCCTCCTACTCATACTACTACCCCTACTCATACTACTACCCCTACTCATACTACTACTCCTACTGATACTACTACTCCTACTCATACTACAACTCCTACTACTCCTACTACTACTACTACTCCTACTCCTACTACTCCTCCTACTCATACTACTACCCCTACTCATACTACTACCCCTACTCATACTACTACCCCTACTCATACTACTACTCCTACTCATACTACAACTCCTACTACTCCTACTACTACTACTACTCCTACTCCTACTACTCCTCCTACTCATACTACTACTCCTACTCATACTACTACTCCTACTCATACTACTATTCCTACTCATACTACAACCCCTACTGATACTACTACTCCTACTCATACTACAACTCCTACTACTCCTCCTACTCATACTACTACCCCTACTCATACTACTACTCCTACTACTCCTCCTACTCATACTACTACCCCTACTCATACTACTACTCATACTACTACTCATACTCATACTACTACCCCTACTCATACTACTACTCCTACTACTCCTCCTACTCATACTACAACCACTACTCATACTACTACTCATACTACTACTCCTACTCATACTACTACCCCTACTCATACTACTACTCATACTACTACTCCTACTACTCCTCCTACTCATACTACTACCCCTACTCATACTACTACTCATACTACTACTCCTACTACTCCTCCTACTCATACTACTACCCCTACTCATACTACTACTCATACTACTACTCCTACTACTCCTCCTACTCATACTACTACCCTACTCATACTACTACTCATACTACTACTCATACTACTACTCCTACTCATACTACTACTCCTACTCATACTACTACTCATACTACTAATCCTACTCATACTACTACTCCTACTACTCCTCCTACTCATACTACTACCCCTACTCATACTACTACTCATACTACTACTCATACTACTACTCCTACTCATACTACTACTCCTACTCATACTACTACTCATACTACTAATCCTACTCATACTACTACTCCTACTCATACTACTACTCATACTACTAATCCTACTCATACTACTACTCCTACTCATACTACTACTCATACTACAACCCCTACTCATACTACTCCTCTCCTCTGGCGGGCGGGTCGGAACCGCCAGGGAGGGGAGTCAGCAAAAGGCACCACCATCACCACACCACCACATCACCATCATCATCATACCACCACCACCATCACACCATCACCACACCATCACCATCATCATCACCATACCACCACCACACCATCACCATCACCACACCATCACACCACCATCATCATCACATCACCATCACACCACCACCATCACACCACCATCACACCACCACCATCACACCACCACCATCACACCACCATCACACCACCATCACACCACCACCACAATCACACCACCACCATCACCACACCACCACCATCACATCACCCCCACCACCACACACCACCACCACCATCACACCACCACCACCACACCACCACCATAACCACCACCACCATCACACCATTGCGCCACCACATTGCACCACCATCATCACACCACCACCATCACACCACCACCATCACACCACCACCCTCACACCATCGCCCCACCACCATCACACCACCACCACCATCACACCACCATCACCATCACACCACCACCATCACACCACCACCACCATCACACCACCACCATCACACCACCACCCCCACACCATCGCCCCACCACCATCGCCCCACCACCACCACACCACCACCACCATCACACCATTGCGCCACCACATTGCACCACCATCATCACACCACCACCACTATCACACCACCACCACCACACACCACCACCACCACCATCACACCATTGCGCCACCACATTGCACCACCATCATCACACCACCACCACCATCACACCACCACCACCACACCATCACACCACCACCATCACACCACCACTATCACACCACCACCATCACACCACCACCATCACACCATTGCGCCACCACATTGCACCACCACCATCGCACCACCACCATCGCCCCACCACCATCGCCCCACACCATCTGGCGAGCCGGGAGATGGCGCGCCCTCGCTCCGCCCTCCACCGCCCCCCCCCCCGAGGAGGCTTGAGCCCCCCCCCCCCCCCCCCCCAGTGACAGCTGCCGGGGGTCCAGAGGCGGGGGGGGGGGGTCAGCCTCCCGCGTGCTGTCGTGGGGCGTGCTGCTGATTATGATGCTGCTGCTGATGATGATGTTACTGCTGCTGATGCTGATGATGTTACTGCTGCTGCTGATGATGCTGCTGCTGCTGATGATGTTACTGCTGCTGATGATGTTGCTGCTGCTGATGATGATGATGTTACTGCTGCTGCTGATGATGCTGCTGCTGATGCTGCTGCTACTGATGATGATGGCTACTGCTGATATTAGCTGCTACTGCTGATGATGATGTTACTGCTACTGCTGATGATGATGTTACTGTTGCTGATGATGCTGATGATGCTGNTAATGCTGATGATGCTGCTACTGCTGCTGCTGTTACTGATGCTGATGCTACTGCTGCTACTGCTGCTGATGCTGCTGATACTGCTCGTGCTGATGTTGCTACTTCTGCTACTGCTGTTGATGCTGCTGCTGCTACTGCTGATGCTACTGCTACTGCTGCTACTGCTGCTGATGCTACTGCTGATGCTGCTGCTGATTCTGATGCTGCTGCTACTGCTGCTGCTACTGCTGCTGATGCTGCTGCTACTGCTGATGCTACTGCTGCTACTGCTGCTGCTGCCTGCCTGCCTGTCTTGCCACGAGAGTACACACACGTGAGTGGTCACACAGCAGCTGACGCCTTGCGAACGAATCAAATCGAAGTAGGCGAGTCTTTATGATTTTGTAAAAACAAAACATGGAAGGTGGGGGGAGGTTGCAGAGTTCAAACAAAGATAGACTCCTTAACACACCTCTTGTGTTCATCTTCTTGGTTCTTTCGGTAAAGTCACGTAGAATGCAAATTAAAATAATAAATAAAACATTATTTTTTAGAAATAAAAGAAAACTTTATTATGTTATTATTTCCATTCTACGTGGCTTTACCGAAAGAACCAAGGATGAATCCCTGAGTCAGAAAGCTTTAAATCGAAACCTTTGTGTTAAGAAAATTGTTTACCAGTCTGCGCGCAGAGACCGGGGCCACAACGGTCCTTCTAACCCCCACTCTCCTCTCCTCTCTCTTGGTATTTTGCTGCCAGAAAGGATCTACCCCACCAGTACTTACCTGAGCGGCTCAAACCAATGTTCCACTTTGGGGGACAAGGAAACTGTGGGTGCCCTTTACAACAGCAGCTTCGTACATGGGGTGCCTTCCTGGCTAACAAGCGCCATGACTCGCCAACTTCGCCTGTGCCAGGCGAAGATGGGGTGTACAGGGNAAAACTAAGGTGACACGGGCTGCGTGGACCCACGTGTTCAGGGGCCTGCTCAAGGCGGGCTCCGGCTGGAGCATGCGTACCACACACAGTCGGTGATGTGCACGTCTTCTTCGAACCTGACANCCCTCTCTGTACCAGCTGGACGGCACCCTGTGTCACTCTGAAGCGCTCGCTGTACCGTGGGCGTCGCGATGAACCACCATCACGTGACTTTTCTTTCGTGTTGTGCGGGTCATTGCGAAGCACGTGGATTTACCGTGTATTTTTGTTGCTGGTGACTGTGTGTTTCATACGGAATCGCCTCCGGTGCTGTGCTGCTGGCGGATAAATTGTTTAAAAGTAAAAAAAGTCCATTTTATATATCGCTTAAAANCCCCCCCCCCCCCACGTTCATAGACTCCTTCACCTGAATCCCCTCCACCAATCGCGTCACTCTCCCCGACGGAATAAACCGTCTCCCTGTCAATCAAACCTCCGTTTCGCCCCCACCCCCATCCCCCGGCCCCTTAGCCATGTGTTTCTCCTCCATTTAATGTGCCCCTCTAGCCCAGTGGCTCTCCTCTGTCCTCTGCTTCGTCTTCTTCTTCTTAACCGGGGCGCACGCAAGCCTCTGCAGGGCGAGATAGTGTATAGTGTGTAGTGTATAGTAGTGTATGTATAGTGTAGTGTTAGTGTAGTGTATATAGTGTATAGTGTATAGTATATAGTGTGTAGTGTATAGTTGGGTAGGTGTATAGTAGTGGTATAGTAGTGTATGTATAGTAGTAGTGTGTAGTGTATAGTGTGTAGTGTATACGTGTGTGTANAGTGTAGTGTATAGTGTAGTGTGTATAGTGGTGTAGTAGTATATAATAGTGTGTNTATAGTGTATACGTGGATATGTGTAGTGTATAGTGTNGTGTATAGTGTGTAGTGTATAGTGTGTATGTATAGTGTAGTGTATAGTGTATAGTGTANGTAGTGTGTTATAGTGTGTAGTAGTAAGTTGTAGTGTGAAATAGTGTTATAGTAGTGTATAGGTATAGTGTATAGTAGTGTGTATGTAGTGTATGTTATANTGTTGTANAGTGTGAGTGTAGTGTAGTGTGTATGTGTAGTGTAGTGATAGTATAGTGTGTGTAGTGTATAGTAGTGTANGTATGTAGTGTATAGTAGTGTATGTATAGTGTAGTGTANAGTGTAGTGTATAGTGTAGTGTATATAGTGTAGTGTATAGTATAGTGTAGTGTATANTAGTGTAGTGTATAGTAGTGTAGTGTAGTAGTAGTGTATAGTGTGGTGTATAGTGTAGTGTATTGTAGTAGTGTATAGTGTAGTGTATGTGTATAGTAGTATAGTGTATAGTAGTATAGTGTAGTGTAGTGTGTATAGTAGTGTAGTGTATAGTGTGTAGTGTATGGTAGTGTATAGTAGTGTAGTGTAGTGTAGTGTGTGTGTAGTGTATAGTGTAGTGTATATAGTGTAGTGTATAGTGTAGTGTATAGTGTAGTGTATAGTGGTGTATAGTAGTATATGTGTAGTGTATAGTGTAGTGTATAGTGTAGCGTGTACCGTAGTAGTGTAGTGTATAGTGTAGTGTATAGTAGTGTAGTGTATAGTGTAGTGTCTAATAGTGTAGTGTATAGTGTAGTGTATAGTGTAGTGTATAGTATAGTGTATAGTAGTGTATAGTAGTGCATAGTGTGTAGTGTATAGTGTAGTGTATAGTAGTGTATAGTGTAGTGTATAGTAGTGTGTAGTGTAGTGTATAGTGTAGTTTATAGTGTAGTGTATAGTAGTGTATAGTAGTGTATATAGTGTAGTGTATAGTGTAGTGTATAGTGGTGTGTATATAGTAGTGTAGTGTAGTGTATAGTGTATAGTGTAGTGTATAGTGTAGTCTATAGTGTAGTGTATAGTGTAGTGTCTAGTAGTGTAGTGTATAGTAGTGTTGAAGTGGTGTAGTTATAGTGTAGTGTATAGTGTAGTGTATAGTAGTGTGTAGTAGTGTATAGTGGTGTAGTGTATAGTAGTGTATCGTAGTGTATANTGTAGTGTAGTGTATAGTAGTGTAGTGTATAGTAATGTGTAATGTAGTGTAGTGTATAGTGTAGTGTATAGTAGTGTATAGTAGTGTATAGTAGTGTATAGTAGTATGTATAGTAGTTAGTGTATAGTAGTGTGTAATGTGAGTTAGTGTATAGTATTGTAGTGTATAGTAGTGTATATGTAGTGTAGTGTTTAGTAGTGTAGTGTATAGTAGGTATAATGTAGTGTAGTGTATATAGTGTTGTTAGTAGGTGTAGTGTATAGTAGTGTATAAGTATGTAGTGTATAGTAGTGTAGTGTATAGCAGTGTAGTGCCTCCATAGAGCCCAAAGTGTTCCCTTAACGACCATTCCCCTGTTAACGACGGGCTGCTGTAGGTGCATTAAACATTAATTAATAGATTGATTAACCCTGTTTCTTTAACCGTTACGTGTTTATGATGTTATTCGTAGCTTTCGATGCTATGGAACGATTTAAGGTTCTGCTCTATAGCGCCTGTCCCCACCCAACCCCAACACCACCCAATCACATTCGTGACTTTACTTTAAGAATAAGAATTCCTGCAGTCACGAAAGCTTCAAGTCAAGTTGTAACCACCCAGTCACTCCATAAACTTTCTGCTTTCATCACGTATTCTTATTTTTTAATGCGAAATTCAAAGCGACTTCAAGAGAAGACCCCCCCCCCTCAACTTAACGAATTCGTCAGGAGAACGACATTTCAGTTGCGAGTTCAGTGGCGTTACGCGACTACACTCCAGAGGTCGCAACCGGTACCCGATACCCGTACCCTACCAGATACCCGGCTACCCGTNCCCGTGCGACCCTGGTGCGGCCGGGTACGGGTACGGGTAGGCCGTGAGTCACGGTGAGTAACCGTTTGTCACTCATTTCGGTAGGGTACGGGTAGCGTACGGGTACCATAGCCGGTACGGTACCGTTTGCGACCCTGGTGCGGCCGGGTACGGGTAAGGAATCAAAACCCGTTTGCGACCTCTGCTACACTCCACTCGAGGAGCGATTCCCGTCAAAGGCAGCGGGGAAACCTGCGACCCAACACACGTGTGCATGTACACGTGTGTGTGTGTACACGTGTGTGTGTGTACACGTGTGTGTGTGTACACGTGTGTGTGTGTGTGTACACGTGTGTAGGGGCAAGTGCTGTTAGCGAGCACCTATGAAGGCCGGAACGGCACACGAGGGGTGGGTGGCCAGCACCACGCCCGACCGCCTTTGTCTCCTAGCGGTGATGTTTACACACCGCACCAGGTACTCATTTGAGGCTGAGTCGACCTAGGGGAGGCTCAGGACCGGTTCAGATAATCGTCTACAGTCTGTTAAGGCTATACGGGGGATGTTTGTCTTTGTACACGTGTGTGTGTATATACACGTGTGTGCGTGCACACGAGTATTTCCACGTGTGTGTGTATACATGCGTGTGCGTGCACACGAGTGTGTGTATATTTCCACGTGTGTGTGTATACACGTGTGTGCGTGCACACGAGTGTGTGTATATTCCCACGTGTGTGTGTGTATATACGTGTGTGCGTGTGTGTGTTTCCTTGTGTGGTCTAGGAGGAGTGCAGCTTATGTCTGTGCTTAGACACCGACGCGACCCCTTATCTGCCTCCCCCTGGGCCACCGTCAGAGCCCTTGAAGGTCCCCCTCCCGCTCCCCCCGTGATCCTGGGCTCTCTCCACGCTCTCTCCACCACCACCACCAGCCAGCCAACCACCACAAACTCCTCTCTCTCACAGACGAGAGAGAGAGAGAGGAATCCAATTTCCGGGAGACAAAATGAAAAAGGCGAGCGAAAAAAATCAAGATAAAAAAAATATCGGGAAACGCCCTGGCGTGTGTATCTCTCTTGTGTATACACACACACAGACACACACACACAGGCACACACAGACACACACACACAGACACACACACAGACACACACAGAGACACGCACACACACACACAGACACGCACACACACACAGACACACACACAGACACACAGACACAGATACCCGTGTGTGTGTCTCTCTCTTGTGTACACACAGACACACAGACACACAGACACAGATCCCCGTGTGTGTGTCTCTCGTGTACACACAGACACACAGACACACAGACACAGATCACCGTGTGTGTGTCTCTCTCGTGTACAAACAGACACACAGAAACAGATCACCATGTGTGTGTCTCTCTCGTGTACACACACACCAGAGAGACACACACACAGACACACAGACACGGATCCTCCGTGTGTCTCTCTCTCTCGTGTACACACACACAGAGACACACACACACAGACACACAAAGACACACATACACACAGACACAGATCCCGTGTGTGTGTCTCTCGTGTACACACAGACACACATCACCGTGTGTGTGTCTCGTACACACACACATACACACAGACTGTAGGGGCAAGTGCTGTTAGCGAGTAGCACCTATGAAGGCCGGCACGGTACACGAGGGTTTGGGTGGCCAGCACGATGCCCGGCCGCCTTTGTCTCACCCGTGGCGATGTTTACACACCGCACCAGGTACTCATTTGAGGCCGAGTCAACGTAGTGGAGGTAAGGCCCTGCACCGATTCAGATAATCGTCACTGGTGTTGGCCGTGAGCGGGAATGAAACTCGGAACGCCGTGGTTTGCACCACCGCTCCCCAAACACACACACACACTCTCTCTTAAACCAAACTATTAAAATGTTATTACTTCATATTCTTGGTTCTTTCGGTAAAGTCACGTAGAAGGGAATAATAAAATAATAAAATTAAACAATTAAATTATCACGACGTTTCGATCGCAACACAAACAATCATCATCAGGTGTGAAAACCACAGCATGACATTTTTTTTTTAAAGTGGCGTTTTTTCTTACGTCAGCACCACGGACAGCGACTGGCTTCGTCGTTCAGACGGACGAGTCCGCCTATGCTCGTGTAACGGGTTCCGGAGACACTTGTAGAGGTAACTTCTTTATTACAATACAACACTCCAACTCTCCAACTCTCCAACACTCCTGATACTCTGTTACAGCCTAGGTACACAGCCTAGGTACACAGCCTAGATACTCTACTCTGGCTACGCTCTGGAACTCGCCCTCACAAGGTCGTAGAGTCGGGAGTTCCAGAGTCCCAGCGCTGGCTCTCACAGCATCCCAGGGTCTTCAGATGGCTGGTCTTGGGTCTTGGGTCTTGAGTTACAACTGGGCCCCCATCGTCCAGGGAGCTCTCCTTTTATGCCTGGTCTAACGAGGGGGGGGCCGTGTGCGCCACCAGACATCCCACAGAGCACGCACAGCCCCCCCCCCCCCCCCCCCCCCCCCCCCCCCCCCCCGTTGGCGGCGCCAAGAGGCTTAAGCGCCTGAGAACCCAACGCCTTGTGCCAAGAGGCTTAAGCGTCTGGCCCATCCAGGGTCCAGAGCCCCAGCAGCCCCTCCCTTCTTATGTCACTACACTCGGAACGGAGCTATGGAGATCTTTTCGGAAGCGACCTGGCTATTACGAACGATAGCGTGGACTTATCGTCAACGTCATCGTCATCGTCGACGTCGCGTGTAAACGAGTGGCAGCAGCCAAAGACTCTGAACGCGTGGATTTTGATTCGAAATGTGGAAGGGGAAAAACGGGAGAGCCCGGCGAAACATCCACGCGAACACGAGGGGAGAGACAGAGAGACGCGCAGACTCCAAATATACAGCAGCAGGCGTCAGGGTCGGGATCGAACCCACGACCTCCTGTATACCAGGCGAGGTAGTTAACATCTCCTAGCCACCGTGATGATGATGAGAGAGAGAAACATGCAAACTCCAAATATACAGCAGCAGGCGTCAGGGTCGGGATCGAACCCACGACCTCCTGTACACCAGGCGAGGCAGTTAACATTTCCTAGCCACCGTGATGATGATGAGAGAGAGACACGCAAACTCCAAATAAATATACAGCAGCAGGCGTCAGGGTCGGGATGGAACCCACCACCTCCTGTACACCAGGCGAGGCAGTTAACATTTCCTAGCCACCGTGATGATGTTGAGAGAGAGACGCAAACTCCAAATATACAGCAGGTGTCAGGGTGGGATGGAACCCACGACCTCCTGCATACCAGGCGAGGTAGTTAACATCTCCTAGCCACCGTGGCGGCACACACGTACATACACACACACACACACGTACACACACACACACGTACATACACACGTACACATACACACGCACGTACACACACACGTACACACACACACGTACACACACACGCACGTACGCACACACACGTACGCACACACACACGTACACACACACGCACGTACACACACACACGTACACACACGCACACACACACGTACACGTACACACACACACGTACACACACGCAATCACAACGTCACTGTTGCCCCCCACCCCACACCGCTCTGCGGCTACACGGGGCCTGCGGGTCGCGTCGACAGCGAGCGGTGGCGCTGCGGTTAGCGCGCCGCGAGGCGACGTGAAGCTCGGGCCGGTTTCTCTTCTTTGTTTTTGACACTCCCCGGAGCTCGTGGCCGACCATCTGTTTGAGTTGGTTGGTCCTCACCGCCACCACCAGCACCACGATCTGCATCGGTTGGCTACGTACGGTGCGAAAGAACGCTTAACCGACATGCACAGACTCACATAATCACTCACTCTCACAGTCACTCACTCACATAGTCACTCACCCACTCACACAGTCACATAGTCACTCACCCACTCACACAGTCACATAGTCACTCACCCACTCACAGAGTCACTCACCCACTCACACAGTCACTCACCAACTCACACAGTCACTCACCCACTCACACAGTCACTCACCCACTCACATAGACACTCACCCACTCACACAGTCACTCACCCACTCACACAGTCACTCACCCACTTACATAGTCACTCACCCACTCACACAGCCACTCACCCACTCACACAGTTACTCACCCACTCACACAGTCACTCACGTACTCACACAGTTACTCACACAGCCACTCACCCACTCACAGTCACTCACCCACTTACACAGTCACTCACCCACTTACACAGTCACTCACCCACTCAGTCACTCACACAGTCACTCACCCACTCACACTGTCACTCACCCACTCACATAGTCACTCACCCAATCACACAGTCACTCACCCACTCACATAGTCACTCACCCACTCACACAGTTACTCACTCACTCACATAGTCACTCACCCACTCACACAGTCACTCACCCACTCACATAGTCACTCACCCACTCACATAGCCACCACCCACTCAAACACTCACACAGTTACTCACCACTCACACACTCACACAGTCACCCACTCACATAGTCACTCACGTAGTCACCCACTCACACAGTCACTCACCCATCCTGCCGACTAGCAACGGTTGTCTACGTACGGTGCGAAAGAAGTTCAACACACGGTGAACATCCATCAGTTGCTACCTTCCGCCGGTTCTGCTGTCACGGCTCTCACCAGCCGTGACGCGGAGCCGTAGTGGTCAGCGCGCAGCGCCACGAACCCGGCCACCCGAGTTCCATTCCCTCTCACGGCCACCAACACCCAGTGACGATTATCAGGACCCGGTAGCTGGGCCTCCCCTAGGTCGACTCAGCCTCAAATGAGTACCTGGTTCGGTGTGTAAACATCGCTACTGGGGCGACAAAGGCGGCCGGGCGTGGTGTTGCCATCCAACCCCTCGTGTGCCCAGTTGCCGGCCTTCATAGGTGCTCGCGAACAGCACTTGCCCCAACAGTCTGTTGAGGCTATACGGGGGGTCTTTGTCTTTGCCCCCCCCCCCCCCCCTCCATGCACTCTCCCCCTCTCTCAGATTTCCTCTCCGGGGTGTGTGGCCTCGTGTTGTTTCGAAATGATGGTCCGACGTTTCGCAGCCACGTGCGGAGAGTGGTTGATGTTGGTGGTGGGGGGGGGGGTGAGGGGGGGCAGCCGAAACGTCGGACGTGGCGCGGTGCGCGCGACCCGAGGACAAAACAAAGGCGGGAGAGCCTGTTCGTCATCCCAGCCTCTCACCAGACCAAGCTCACCAGCGTGGTGAAGTATGGTCAATAGCCCCCCCTCCCCCGCCGCCTCCATTAGCGAAGCGGCCTTAATGCAGCGGTGTATCTGTGAATGTTCCAATATTGAGATGCAGCGAGCACCACCAACAGAGAGACACGAGTGCCGCTTGATTCATTCCGCTTGATCCTTTACTTAAGAGCCCGCGAGACGCGGCGCGCCTTTAATTAGCCAAACAAAATCAGACAGCACACCAGAGGGGAAATCCATGCCCGCACGAAGAAGAAAATTAGAACATGCACACAAAGACAAATATCCCCCGTATAGCCTTAACAGACTGTAGGGGCAAGTGCTGTTAGCGAGCACCTATGAAGGCCGGAACGGTACACGAAGGGGTGGGTGGCCAGCACCACGCCCGACCGCCTTTGTCTCCCCAGTGGCGATGTTTACACACCGCACCGGGTACTCATTTCAGGCTAAGTCGACCTGGGGAGGCCCAGGACCGGTTCAGATAATCGTCACTGGTGTTGGCCGTGAGCGGGAATCGAACCCGGGTCGCCAGTTCATAGCGCAGCGCGCTAACCGCTACACCACCGCTCCCCAGACACACACACGCACACACAGACACACACGCACACAGACACACACGCACAGAGACACACGCACAGACACACACGCACAGAGACACACACACGCACACAGACACACACGCGCACAGACACACACACGCACAGAGACACACACATGCACACAGACAGATACACACACACAGAGACACACACACGCGCAGACACACACACGCACAGAGACACATACACAAAGACACACACACCGTGACACACACGCACAGACCCAAAGACACACACGCACGCACAGAGACACACACATGTACACAGAGACACACACAGAGACACACACACGCACAGAGACACACACACACAGACCCAGAGACACACACGCACAGACACACACAAAAACAAAGAACCCCCGTATAGCCTTGACAGACTGTAGGGGCAAGTGCTAACTGCTACACTACCGCTCCCCACACACACACACAGAGACACATCCACAGACACACAGATATACACAGAGACACACATATACAGTCACACACACAAACACATACAAACACATACACACAGACACACAAATCAAAGATCCCCCGTGCAGCCTTCACAGACCGTTAGTGCTGTTAGCGAGGACCTGTGAAGGCCGGCACGGCACACGAGGGGGTGGGTGGCCAGCACCACGCCCGGCCGCCTTTGTCGCCCCAGTGGCGATGTTTACACACCGCACCAGGTACTCATTTGAGGCTGAGTCGACCTAGGGGAGGCCCAGGACCGGTTGAGATAATCGTCACCGGTGTTATCTACACACAAAACACACGCGCGCAACCACACACACACGCTACACACACACTAACAAGCGCACCACTACGCTACCACGCGCGCATAATACGCACTCATACGCGGCAATGNATCCCCTTTTTTTCCCAAACGGACTGTATGGGCAAGTCCTATTTGCGAGCACCTATGAAGGCCGGCACGGCACACGAGGGGTGGGTGGCCAACACCACGCCCGGCCGCCTTTGTCTCCCCAGTGGCGATGTTTACACATCGCACCAGGTACTCATTTGAGGCTGAGTCGACCTAGGGGAGGCCCAGGACCGGTTCAGATAATCGTCACTGGATGGCCGTGAGCGGGAATCGAACTCGGGTCGCCGGTTCATAGCGCAGCGCACTAACTGCTACACTACCGCTCCCCCCACACACACGCTGTGCGTACCCACACACACACACACAGCTCACACACACAGCGTTCACACACACACGGCGTACCCACACACACACACGCACGTACTCACACACACGCACGTACACTCACACACGTACTCACACACACAGCGCGTACACACACACACGCGTACTCACACACGCGTACCCACACACCAGCGCGACTCACACACACAAACACACGCGTACCCACACACACACACACGTACCCACACACACACACGACTCNCATCACCACACGTACNCACACACATAAACGCGTACTCACACACACACACGTACTCACACACACACACCACGCACCCACACACACACACGTACCCACACACACACACGACTCACCACACAACACTCACACAATAAACCGTACTCACACACACACCNCACACACACACACACGCACCCACACACACACACGCGTACCCACCCACACACGCGTACCCCCACACACACACACGTACTCANACACACACACGTACTCACATACCACACACGTACCCACACACACACACACGTACTCACACACACACACGTACTCACACACACACACGCACCCACACACCACACGCACCCACACACACACACGCGTACCCCCACACACACACACGCGCATNCTTACACACACACAAGTACTCACACACAGGCGTACCCACACACACTTACCCACACACACACGCGCGTACTCACACTCANACCATACTCACACTCACACACACGTACTCACACTCACACACGTACTCACACACACACGCGTACTCTCACACACACACGCGCGCGTACTCACACACGTACACACAAACCAAACAAAAAACCGTGCACACACACACACGCGTGTACACGACAAAGTCCCCCGTGTAGCTTTAACAACCGTTGGGGCAAGTTGCTCTTAGCGAGTAGCACCTACGAAGGCCGGCACGGCACACGAGGGAGGTGGGTGGCCAGCACCACGCCGGCCGCCTTTGTCTCCCCAGTGGCGATGTTTACACACGGGGCCGTCCATAAATGACGTCACGCGATTTTGGATGATTGTTGACCCCCCCTCCCCCCCTCGTCACACGACGCCACAAAAAGTCAGACCCCCCCTCAAATATGAAGTCACAAAGCTCTGCCCCCCCCCCCCAAATAAAACATGCTTCAAATCGCTTTAAACTATTGTCATTGTAGTGCGTATTTAATGTGGCGCTGCACTCTGATGTTGTAGGACAAAACATTTATTAAAAAGTCTACTTAATTAAGTAGAACGTGTTGTCTATATTTATTTAAAGTTGCGCATTTTGATGTGACGTCACATTTCTCAACCCCCCCCCCCTCGTCACACATGTCTGACCCCCCCCCTCCCCTAGGTGCGTGACGTCATTTATGGACGGCCCCACCACACCGCGCCAGTTAACTCATTTCGAGGCTGAGTCAACCTAGGTGAGGCCCAGGACCCTGAACGGGACTCGAACTCGGCACGCCGGGTGTCGTCCCCCTGGGATACTTCGTGCTCTCGTGCGGGTATGGGGCCGTCCATAAATGACGTCACGTACCTGGGGGGGGGGTCAGACATTTGTGACGATGTGTGACGAGGGGCAGAGAGGGGGTTTGAGAAATGTGACGTCACATCAAAATGCGCAACTTTAAATAAATATAGAATTGTTATAACACAAATTGTTATAACAACACTCCTACAACATCAGAGTGCAGCGCCACATTAAACACGCACTACAATGCCAATAGTTTAAAGCGATTTGAAGCATTTTTTATTGGTTTTGGGGGGGGGCAGAGCTTTGTGACGTCATATTTGAGGAGGGGGGGGGGTCTGACTTTTCATGACGCCGTGTGACGAGGGGGGGGGGGGGTCAAACATCGTCAAAATCGCGTGACGTCATTTATGGACGGCTCCTAGTGGCTGGGTGCTGATGATGCAGCCGGTAAGGCCCCCCTCCTAGCCCCCCTACCCCCTAGCCCCCCGCGGATTGCAGTCGACTGAGCCGCGTGATGAGGCCACGTGACCGACTCGAATATCTCTCCTCGTCATGGCGCAGCTGTCGGAGGTAAGGGTGTCAGGGCGGTCGTTCCTGTGCACTGTTCAGGCGACGGGGGTCACGCAAATCATTGCACCGGGCACCTCGGACGAAGGCGAAAGAGCTCTCCCTCGAAGAGCGGTTTTTTGTTTAAAGTCTTCTTATTCTTACTAATAGGGTTTTTCCCCTTTTTCTGGCAACAAAACTGACACCTTTTGCAAGGAATCATGCTTACATTGACCACAATACCTGCAGTCAAATGCGGACCAATCAGTTTCAAAGACAATGCATAAATTATCAGAGTATTGTTTTTTGTTTGCATTTGACTGCAGGTATTGTGGTTAATGTAAGCATGATTCCTTGCAAAAGGTGTCAGTTTTGTTGCCAGAAAAAAGGGGAAAAACCCTATTAGTATATTTTGGTACTGGCTAAGGAGATCCCATGATCTTCTTATTATTCTTCTTGAACGGGCTCGTAGGGGTCACGTGCTGCTGTTAGCGAGCAGCACCTGTGAAAGGGCGGTCGCGTTCAGTGAGCGGATGGGCGGTCTTGCAGCAGGCGACACGTGGACACACACTCAGGCGTGTACAAAGACAAAGATCCCCGTATAGCCTTGACAGACTGTACGGGCAAGTGCTGTTAGCGAGCACCTATGAAGGCCAGCACGGCACACGAGGGGGTGGGTGGCCAGCACCACGCCCGACCGCCTTTGTCTCCCCAGTGCTGGCGATGTTTACGCACCGCACCAGGTACTCATTTGAGGCTGCGTCGACCTAGGGGAGGCCCAGACCGGTTCAGACTGGTGTTGGCCGTGAGCGGGAATCGACCCGGATCGCCGGGCTCGTAGTGCAGCGTAGCGCTAACCGCTGCGCCACCGCTCCCCACACACAGGCGCGTGTACACACACACAGAGACAAAGCAAAAGACGAAGATCCCCGTAACTTTAACAGACTGTTGGGGCAAGTGATGTTTGTAGTCTATCTGACAGTCGATTGGTGGAGCCCCAGATCCTTGGACATTATACTCTTTGGTCCTTTGGGTAAAGTCACGTAGGTATAAAATAAAATAAATCACGACGTTTCGGGCGCAACACAAGCGTCCGTCATCAGGTGGGAAAGCATGGTACTGCTGCCGAGGCAGACTGCTGTAAAGGGTTTTAAATGGGTGTAGCTCAAGGTCCTAAAGAAGTGGCCGAGGCTGGTGATGTCAATGTGAGAGATTAGCATGATGTTAATGTGAGAAATTAGATGGCACGGAAGTGGCCGTGTTAATGTGAGGGATTAGCATGATGTTAATGTGGGAGATTAGAGGGCACTGAAGTGGCTATGTTAATGTGAGGATTAGCATGATGTTAATGTGAGAGATTAGCATGATGTTAATGTGAAAGATTAGAGGGCACTGAAGTGGCCGTGTTAACGTGAGGGATTAGCACGAAGTTAATGTGAGAAATTAGCAATATAACTGTAGAAAGGAAGGATAAGAAGAGCTGCCTCCTGGACGATGGAGTGCAACCCAACGGGTGTAATCCAAAGGGCCTGTGAGCATGAGAGTGCATGAGGGTCATTAGACATTGTTTTGTGAGCCCCTCCGGACTGATGTTCCTGAGGTTCTCAGAGATGTCATTTGATCGCACCTGGCTGTATGCTGAAGACCAAACTCACGAAGTTTCTGATCTTTTTCTGGGGTCGGGGCCTCCCCAACTCACCCCGAAGATCTGCATCATTATTTAAACACCCGATTCGAATTATTCCCTCGATTGAGCTAATGAAACAGGGTTTCACTTACTTTTTGTCACAGACCCTGCACCTTAATTACGAGGTTAATTTACCACGTAGGCTTTCGCGAGCAATATAGGGAGAGAGAGAGACAAAGGCGGTCGGGTGTTTCTGGCGAGGCCACACCACGCGCTCGTGTGCCGTGACCGCCTTCACAGGTGCCGCTCGCTAACAGCGCCCGCCCCAACGGTCAAGAGGGGCCACGTGGCATGGGGAACTTCGTATTTACTTTTAGTTTTATCGGTAAAGTCACCATGTAGGTAAAAAATGAAATTAAAATTAATAAAAAATCAAATGATAGAAATCACGACGTTTCCGAGGCAACACAAGTGTCCGTCATCAGGTGGACCGTCACAGCCAGATTTGCTGCATCAAGCGAGGCAGGGATTCAAGATGCAAGCTCTTAAATACAAGTTAGGGGGAGGAGAGGGGGTGGGGAGCTTATCAGAATGTGGTAGCCAATGAATGGAACGTATTGGGAGGGGGGCTAAAGAGAGCACGTGGTGTACGTAGACGTGTACGTGTTTGTGCACAAGCCCCTGTTGGTGCACATGATAGAAGAGAACGAAAATGCCCATGTTGTTTTTACCAGTGTTGGCTGACAATCAATAAAATCTGTTTAGAGTTCGGTGAGGACACAGCAGCAGATGTGAGTGTGAAAGCGATGGGTATTACCTTGTCATCGCGGCATCTCTTGAGGAAGGCCAGCGTCTCGAGAAGCTGTGACTTCTTGTCTCGTTGTCTGTTAAAAATTCTAACAGATAGGTGGAATTCTTCCCCGTAGAGGGTGTTAATTCTAGATTTGATGCTTTCGTCTTTGTCGCAGGAGCCCCGGGGTCATCATTGCGTGACCCATGAAGAGAGAGAGACAGAGAGAGAGAGCTACTTTATTACTCGGCCTGTCCAGCGGAGTCTCCACCCCCACGACCACCACCACCACCACCACCCCTTCTCCCACCTCCACCTTGCACCGGCCAGCCAGCAGTTGGCGCGAGAGAGAGCACTTGCGGGCTGCGCCTTGGAAGAGTAGGCCAAAAACACTTGGGATTGCTATGCGGCTCAGGGTGGCTCTTCCTTAATGAGTGCAGCGAAGCCCGCAGGAGGCAGCACCAGGAGGTGGCCAGGAGATGTTAACTACCTCGCCTGGTATACAGGAGGTCGTGGGTTGGATCCCGACCCTGACGCCTGCTGCTGTATATTTGGAGTTTGCGTCTCTCTCTCATCATCATCACGGTGGTTAGGAGATGTTAACTACCTCGCATGGCACACAGGAGGTCGTGGGTTGGATCCCGACCCTGACGCCTGCTGCTGTATATTTGGAGTTTGCGTCTCTCTCTCATCATCATCACGGTGGCTAGGAGATGTTAACTACCTCGCATGGCACACAGGAGGTCGTGGGTTGGATCCCAACCCTGACGCCTGCTGCTGTATATTTGGAGTCTGCGTCTCTCTCTCATCATCATCACGGTGGCTGGGAGATGTTAACTACCTCGCATGGCACACAGGAGGTCGTGGGTTGGATCCCGACCCTGACGCCTGCTGCTGTATATTTGGAGTTTGCGTCTCTCTCTCATCATCATCACGGTGGTTAGGAGATGTTAACTACCTCGCATGGCACACAGGAGGTCGTGGGTTGGATCCCAACCCTGACGCCTGCTGCTGTATATTTGGAGTTTGCGTGTCTCTCTCTCTCATCATCATCACGGTGGCTAGGAGATGTTAACTACCTCGCATGGCACACAGGAGGTCGTGGGTTGGATCCCGACCCTGACGCCTGCTGCTGTATATTTGGAGTTTGCGTCTCTCTCTCATCATCATCACGGTGGTTAGGAGATGTTAACTACCTCGCATGGCACACAGGAGGTCGTGGGTTGGATCCCAACCCTGACGCCTGCTGCTGTATATTTGGAGTTTGCGTGTCTCTCTCTCTCTCATCATCATCACGGTGGCTAGGAATGTTAACTACCTCGCCTGGTGTACAGGAGGTCGTGGGTTGGATCCCGACCCTGACGCCTGCTGCTGTGTATTTGGAGTTTGCGTCTCTCTCTCATCATCATCACGGTGGTTAGGAGATGTTAACTACCTCGCATGGCACACAGGAGGTCGTGGGTTGGATCCCAACCCTGACGCCTGCTGCTGTATATTTGGAGTTTGCGTGTCTCTCTCTCTCTCATCATCATCACGGTGGCTAGGAGATGTTAACTACCTCGCCTGGTGTACAGGAGGTCGTGGGTTGGATCCCGACCCTGACGCCTGCTGTATATTTGGAGTCTGCGTCTCTCTCCGTGGCCGCGTGGATTTTTCTCGGGTTCCTCTGCTTTTTCCCTCCACGTTTGGAATCAACATCACGCTGTTTAGAGTTATTTAGCTACTACAAATGTCCACATGATGATGATGGCAAGCAACTTGGTTGAGCTATCGTCTGAAAACGGAGCCAACTTAGATACAAACATAGTCATTAGTTTAAGAACACGATGGGGGTGTTTGTTGTTGTTGTTGTGTGTGGATTCGGTAACAGAAAATGCCACTAATATATCAGCTGATATTAGCCAATCAAATGAAGGGGGGGGGGAAGGAGGCGTGGCCAGTAACATCGGCGCGGAGGTGAACCCGCAAGGAAAGTGCGATTCAACAGCGGTGTCTTTGATTGTTCATTAATAATGGATCGACCGCAGCGGGAATCGATGCGATCAATATCGATGAACGATCCACAATGACCACACATGTCGGGGGGGTATGGTGGGGTGGGGTGGGTGGATGTGGGGTTGGAGGTGGTGGAGGTGGGGGTGAGATGGGGGTGGGGGTGAGGTGGGGTGGGGGTGGGGAGGTGGGGTGGTGGGGGGGGGAAAGTGAGGGTGTGGGTGAGGTGAGGGAGGTGGGGGAAGTGGAGGTGGGGGTGTGGGGGTGGGGGAGGTGGGGGTGGAAAGGTGAGGGTGGGGTGGGGTGGGCTTGGGGTGGGGGTAGCAGGGTGGGAGGGTTTGGGGAGGTTGGGGTGGGGGGGTGTTGGGGGGTGGGGGTGGGTGGGTGTGGCCAGCACCACACCCGACCGCCTTTGTCTCCCCGAGTGGCGATGTTTACCCACTGAGTCGACCTAGGGGAGGCTCAGGACCGGATCAGATAATCGTCACCGGTGTTGGGCGTGAGTGGGAATCGAATTGCCGGGTTCGTAGCGCAGCGCGCTAACCGCTGCGCCACCGCTCCCCCCCCCACAATCCCCACGCTTTACGCAGCGGTGCTGTTCATAGGCGCAGGCTGTGAACTCGGGCTTAGAGAGAGAGAGCAGAGAGTGAGAAGAGACTTGACTTTTAAAACACTTTTATTGCCGCCAGCAGCAACAGCACTGGAGGCGATTCCGATATGAAATACACACAAAGTCACCAGCAAACAAACAAACAAACGCTATGAATCCACGCGCTGTGGCGCTAAAAGCACCGCGCACAACACGAAAGAAAAGTCACGTGGTGGTGGTGGTCATCGCGCACGCCACGGTGACGAGCGAGCGCTGCAGAAGGTGAACACCACGAGGTGCCGTCCACGCTGCTACAGAGAGGGGCTTGTCCGGCTCCCCAGCGTTCGAAGAAGACGCGCTGCACATCACCGGCACGTGTGTGTCACGTGGCGTGCTCCAGCCGGAGCCGCGCCTTGAGCAGAGAGAGACAGAGACACAGAGAGAGACAGAGACACAGAGAGAGACAGAGACACACAGAGAGAGACAGAGACACAGAGAGAGACAGAGACACAGAGAGAGAGACAGAGACACATCACCGACATGTGTGTGGTACATGGCGTGCTCCAGCCGGAGCCGCGCCTTGAGCAGAGAGAGACAGAGACACAGAGAGAGACAGAGACACAGAGAGAGACAGAGACACACAGAGAGAGACAGAGACACAGAGAGAGACAGAGACACAGAGAGAGACAGAGACACATCACCGACATGTGTGTGGTACATGGCGTGCTCCAGCCGGAGCCGCGCCTTGAGCAGGCCCCTGAACACTGGAAGCTCCACAGAGCAGCCGTCAGTGTCACCCTCCAGCATCTTTATCCTCGTTCTGTACACCGCCATCTTCGCCTGAGCACAGGCGAAGTTGGCGAGGTCATGGCGCTTGTNAGAGAGAGAGAGGAGCGAGATAGAAAGCCCATTTCGTAAGTTCGAAACTATAAAAATGAAACCTTAAGGTAGAGTTTTTGCGAGAGAGCGAGCGAGTGGCGTGCCGGGTGGACGACATGCGAATGAATTCGCGACTTGTGTGCGTGCGCTTGCCCGAGCACTGCACAACGCGAAGGTGAAGACAAATACGAATATCAAGGAAGAAGAGGAGAAGGAAGAGAAGGGGGGGGGGGGGGGCGTAAATGACGTCATTTATGGACGGCCCCTAGACCACCGTAGTAGTTCTGCGGTCGTAAGGGGGACAAATGGGTAAAGGCGCAACCCCTGCAATCGCTTAGCCCGGAAGGGGTCCTCCAAAAAACCCCGAGGCATTCCCGGCGGGCTACTCGACCGTCTCTTGCCACGCTGGTCCAGCCGTCTCGTGCGGCACGAGGAGTTACCCACGGCTCGCCCCACCGCACGCGGCCGGGCCCCCCCCGGGGAGTCGGTCTTAACCCCGCCGCTCCTAAGCCCTCACGCCACAACGGACCGGCCTCTTCGCAAAAATCCTCGCTTTAGCATTTTCGAGTTGCTTGTTTGTTAGTGTGTGTGTGTTGTTTTTCCGCCCCTATCAGAACAACGAACGGAGCCGGTTACGTAACCGCGCCTAAAAACCACTCGGGTAGGTCACGCGGGTAGGTCACGCGGGGTAGGTTAAGCGGGGTCGGTCACGTGGGCGCAGGAACGAAATGCGATCAAGCGCTCGAGCGGTGAAGCGTTTCGCCGTGGCTAGGAGATGTTACCTACCTCGCCTGGTGTGAGTTCGATCCCGACCCTGACGCCTGCCTCTGTATATTTGGAGTTTGCGTGTCTCTCTCTCATCACCATCATCACGGTGACTAGGAGATGTTAACTACCTCGCCTGGTATACAGGAGGTCGTGGGTTCGATCCCGACCCTGACGTTTGCTGTGTGTATGTATGCCGTGTGTGTGTGTGTATGTTGTGTGTATGTATATACTGTATGTTGAATTTTCGCACCGTACGCAGCAAACTGCGCTAATCAGAGGTGCGGGGGAGAGCACAACAAACTACACACCACAACAACAACAAGAGCACTTCTACAGAAACGAGTTTGTCAATCTGGACGACGACGATTTAAAACTGCACCACAGCTCCCGGTGGCTTCTTAACATCGGTAAGTAAGAGAGCGTTCCAGACGGTCGCAGAAGCGCGTCCGAGAGCGCCGCGCGACAACGCGGTGACCAGCACCGCCACCGCCTTCGTTGTTCGACGGTTTCGCCAGCAGTAGCAGCAGCAGCTGATGCTGCTGATGCTGCTGCTGATGCTGCTGCTGATGCTGCTGCTGATGCTGCTGCTGATGCTGCTGCTGATGCTGCTGCTGCCAGGATGATGGCCGGAGTTGGCGTGATGGTTTATAGCCACTTGGCGAGATCAGCAAAGGTCGTGAGAAGGACGCGTCTGAGAGTGGGGCTCGGTTTGAATTCGTGGAACGCATCACCACCCACCAACCCACACACCAACGCACCAACCCACCCACCAACCCACGCACCCACACACCAACCCATCAACCCACCCACCAACCCACGCACTTACCCACCAAACCACCCACCATCCCACCCACCAACCCACCCACTAACCCACCCACTAACCCACGCACCCACCCACCAACCCACTCACCAACCCACGCACCCACCAACCCACCCACCAACCCACGCACCCACCAACCCACCCACTAACCCACCCACTAACCCACGCACCCACCCACCAACCCACTCACCAACCCACGCACCCACCAACCCACCCACCAACCCACGCACCCACCAACCCACCACCAACCCACGCACCCACCAACCCACCCACTAACCCACCCACTAACCCACGCACCCACCCACCAACCCACTCACCAACCACGCACCCACCAACCCACCCACCAACCCACGCACCACACACCAACCCACCCACCAACCCACAACCCACACACCCACCAACCCACGCACCAACCCACCAACCCACGCACCCACCAACCACCCACCACCCACGCACTAACCCACACCCACCAACCCACGCACCAACCCACCAACCCACGCCAACCCACCCACCATCCCACCATTAACCCACCCACCAACCAACCCACCACCCTACCTAGTAACCCACCCACCATCGCACCCACCCACCAACCCACCCACTAACCCACCCACCAACCCACGCACCCACCACCCACCCACCAATCCACCCACCGCCACGATTCACCCCCGCCACCACCAACCACAAATAAATTCAGGTGTAGCAAGTTGAGATATGTAGGATGGTGTATGTATGTTACTCGAGCAATGCAGCCCTGCACGCCTCTGGTTCTCAACTGTTAACAAGAATGTAGAATGTTAATAACTACGTGGGGTTTGCTGAAGCTTTTGTAACTTACGCGTCCGTGGTTAATCCGCGCTTTCGATGATTTACCTGCCAAAAAAAATCTGCCCATGTCTCGCAACATCCAGAAAGGGCATCTCGCACCCCCAGCGGGTCGCGTGCACCCCAGGTTGAGAACCACTGCACTACACTATACACTACACTATACATTACATACTACACTATACACCACGATACACTACACTATACACTACACTATACACCACGATACACTACACTATACACTACACTTTACACGACACTATACACTACACTATACACTACACTTTACACTACACTATACATACATTACACACTACACTACTATACACTACACTATACACTACATTACACACTATACACTACATTATACACTATACACTACATTGCACACTACACTACTATACACTACACTATACACTACATTACACACTATACACTACACTTTACACTACACTATGCACTACATTACATACTACACTATACACTACATTACACACTACACTATACACTACATTGCACACTACACACTACACTTTACACTACACTATGCACTACATTACATACTATACTATACACTACATTGCACACTACACTACTATACACTACACTATACATTACATACTACACTATACACTACACTATACACTACACTTTACACTACACTTACACTACACTTTACACTACACTACTATACACTACACTATACACTACATTACACACTATACACTACACTTTACACTACACTATGCACTACATTACATACTACACTATACACTACATTACACACTACACTATACACTACACTATACACTACACTATACACTACATTATACACTACACTTTACACTACACTACTATACACTACACTATACACTACACTATACACTACACTTTACACTACACTACTATACACTACACTATACACTACACTTTACACTACACTACTAAACACTACACTATACACTACATTATACACTATACACTACACTTTACACTACACTATGCACTACATTACATACTACACTATACACTACATTACACACTACACTATACACTACACTATACATTACACTTTACACTACACTATACATTACATACTACACTATACACCACGATACACTACACTATACACTACACTATACTGCTATACACTACACTTTACACGACACTATACACTACACTATACACTACACTTTACACTTTACACTACACTATACACTACATTACACACTACACTATACACTACACTATACACTACATTACACACTATACACTACACTTTACACTACACTATGCACTACATTACATACTACACTATACACTACATTACGCACTACACTATACACTAAACTTTACACTACACTATACACCACACCATACACTACACTACTATACACTGAAATACAATAAACTACACTATAGACTACACTACTATACACTACATTACACACTACACTGCTATACACTAGACTATACACTATACACACCACTTTACACTACCCTATACAATACACCATACACTACACTACTTTACACTACAATACACTACACTATACACTACATTACACACTACACTATATATTCAAATTTACACTACACTATACACCACACCATACACTACACTACTATACACTACACTTGACACTACACTACTATACAGTACACTAATATACACTACACAATACTTTACACTACACTCAAATACACACCACTATACACTACACTTTACACTACACAATACACTACACTATACACTACACTATACACTACACTTTACACTACACTATACACTACATTACATACTACACTATACACTACACTTTACACTATACATGCCACTTTACACTACACTATACACTACATCATACACTACACTATACACTAAACTTTACACTACACTATACACCACACCATACACTACACTACTATACACTGCAATACAATACACTACACTATACACTACACTACGATACACTACACTAATATACACTACACAATACACTACTTACACTACACTCCTATACACTAAATTACACACTACAATATACACTACACTATACACGACACTACTATACACTACATTTCACACTACACTACTATACACGACACTAATATACACTACACAATAAACTACTTTACATTACACTCCTACACTGCTATACAATACACTTTACACTACAATATACTCGACACTATACACTACACTATATATTACATTAAACACTACACTATACACTACACTATACGCTACACTATACACGACACCATACACTACACTACTATACACTTCAATACACTACATTACACAATACACTATACACTACACCATACACTACACTACTATACACTACAATACACTACACTATACACTACATTACACACTACACGAAACACTACACTATACACTACACTATCATACACTACACTATACACTACAATACACAACACTATACACTACATTACACACTACACTATACACTACAATATACACTACATTACACACTACACCATACACTACACTACTATACACTGCAATACACTACACTATACACTCTATTACACACTACACTATACACTACACTTTACACGATACTATACACTATACTACTATACAATATAATGCACTACACTATACACTACATTACACTACACTATACACTACACCAGTGGTTCTTAGACTTTTTACTGCAGCCTTGCAAACCTTGGGTTTTCAAACGTTAACAAAAATGTAGAATGTTAATACCTACATCGGGTTTGATTAAACAAAGCAAGTTGTGACTTACTTTGTTTTGCGGTTGCGATGATTTAGCTTCCAAAAAAGAAATCTGCCCATGCCTCGCAACCCCCAGACAGGGCATCTCCCACTCCCAGAGGGCAAAGTTCGCAACCGGGTACCCGATACCCGTACCCTATCGATACCCGGCTACCCGTACCCGGCCAGGTACGGGTACGGGTACCCGTTTGCGACCCTGGTGCGGCCGGGTACGGGTAGGCCGTGAGTCACTGGTGAGTCACCGTTTGTCACTCATTTCCCAACGTCTTGACTCTTCTCACAATTCAAGTTCCTAGAATCAACCCACCCGCGCCTGCAACATGGCTTCATCCCAGAGGTCGCAATCGGGTACCCGTACCGTACCCGTACCCGGCCGGGTATCGGGTAGGGCGGCGACGCCGTTCCGTACACTGCTGCGGGGTCACGTGAGGCCCCTCTCGAGATGCTCACGCGGCTTCAGCGCCCGGCGCGGGACGACTCCAAATCCCTCGCTCGCCCCCCACGTGACCACGCACCGCTCGCCCCCCACGTGACCACGCACCGCTCGCCCCCCACGTGACCACGCACCGCTCACCCCCACGTGACCACGCACCGCTCACCCCCCACGTGACCACGCACCACTCACCCCCCACGTGACCACGCACCGCTCGCCCCCCACGTGACCGCGTACCGCTCACCCCACGTGACCACGCACCGCTCGCCCCCCACGTGACCACGCACCGCTCACCCCCACGTGACCACGCACCGCTCACCCCCCACGTGACCACGCACCCATCCCCCCCACCACGCACCGCCCCCCCCGTGACCACGCACCGCTCACCCCCACGTGACCACGCACCGCTCCCCCCACGTGACCACGCACCGCTCGCCCCCCACGTGACCACGCTCCGCTCACCCCCCACGTGACCACGCACCGCTCGCCCACCACGTGACCACGCTCCGCTCACCCCCCACGTGACCACGCACCGCTCACCCCCCACGTGACCACGCACCGCTCGCCCCCACGTGACCACGCACCGCTCGCCCCCACGTGACCACGCTCCGCTCACCCCCACGTGACCACGCACCGCTCGCCCCCACGTGACCACGCACCGCTCGCCCCCCACGTGACCACGCACCGCTCACCCCCACGTGACCACGCACCGCTCACCCCCACGTGACCACACACCGCTCACCCCCACGTGACCACGCTCCGCTCACCCCCACGTGACCACGCACCGCTCACCCCCACGTGACCACGCACCGCTCGCCCCCCACGTGACACGCTCTGCTCACCCCCCACGTGACACGCACCGCTCGCCCCCACGTGACCACGCACCGCTCANCCCCCACGTGACCTCGCACCGCTCGCCCCCACGTGACCACGCACCGCTCGCCCCCCACGTGACCACGCTCCGCTCACTCCCCACGTGACCACGCACCGCTCGCCCCCACGTGACCACGCACCGCTCGCCCCCACGTGACCACGCCCGCTCACCCCACGTGACCACGCACCGCTCACCCCCCACGTGACCACGCACCACTCACCCCCACGTGACCACGCACCGCTCGCCCCCCACGTGACCACGCTCCGTCACCCCCCACGTGACCTCGCACTGCTCGCCCCCCACGTGACCACGCACCGCTCGCCCCCCACGTGACCACGCTCCGCTCACCCCCACGTGACCACGCACCGCTCGCCCCCACGTGACCACGCACCGCTCGCCCCCCACGTGACCACGCACCGCTCACCCCCACGTGACCACGCACCGCTCACCCCCACGTGACCACGCACCACTCACCCCCACTGACCACGCACCGCTCGCCCCCACGTGACCACGCACCGCTCACCCCCCACGTGACCACGCACCGCTCGCCCCCACGTGACCACGCACCGCTCGCCCCACGGACCACGCACCGCCACCCCACGTGACACGCACCGCTCGCCCCCACGTGACCATGCCCGCTCACCCCCCACGTGACCACGCACCGCTCGCCCCCACGTGACACGCACCGCTCACCCCCCACGTGACCACGCACCGCTCACCCCACGTGACCTCGCACCGCTCGCCCCCCACGTGACCACGCACCGCTCGCCCCCACGTGACCTCGCACCGCTCGCCCCCCACGTGACCTCGCACCGCTCGCCCCCACGTGACCTCGCACCGCTCGCCCCCACGTGACCATGCACCGCTCGCCCCCACGTGACCTCGCACCGCTCGCCCCCACGTGACCGCGCACCGCTCGCCCCCCACGTGACCGCGCACCGCTCACCCCCCACGTGACCACGCACCGCTCACCCCCACGTGACCACGCACCGCTCACCCCACGTGACGACACACCGCTCACCCCACGTGACCACGCAGCGCTCACGCCCCACGTGACCACGCACCGCTCGCCCTCCGCGTGACCACGCACCGCTCACCCCCACGTGACCACGCACCGCTCACCCCCACGTGACCACGCACCGCTCACCCCCCACGTGACCACGCACCGCTCACCCCCACGTGACACGCTCCGCTCACCCCCACGTGACCACGCACCGCTCACCCCCCACGTGACCGCGCAACGCTCACCCCCACGTGACCACGCACCGCTCACCCCCCACGTGACCACGCTCCGCTCACCCCCACGTGACCACGCACCGCTCACCCCCACGTGACCGCGCACCGCTCACCCCCACGTGACCACGCACCGCTCACCCCCACGTGACCACGCTCCGCTCACCCCCCACGTGACCACGCTCCGCTCACCCCCCACGTGACCGCGCACCGCTCACCCCCACGTGACCACACACCGCTCACCCCACGTGACCACGCACCGCTCACCCCCACCCCCACGTGACCACACACCGCTCACCCCCACGTGACCACGCACCGCTCACCCCCACGTGACCACGCACCGCTCGCCCCCACGTGACCACGCACCGCTCGCCCCCACGTGACCACGCACCGCTCGCCCCCACGTGACCACGCACCGCTCGCCCCCCACGTGACCACGCACCGCTCGCCCCCACGTGACCACGCACCGCTCACCCCCACGTGACCACGCTCCGCTCACCCCCCACGTGACCACACACCGCTCACCCCCACGTGACCACGCACCGCCGCCCCCACGTGACCACGCACCACTCACCCCCACGTGACCACTCACCGCTCACCCCCACGTGACCACGCACCGCTCGCCCCCACGTGACCACCACCGCTTGCCCCACGTGACCACTCACCACTCACCCCCACGTGACCACGCACCGCTCGCCCCCACGTGACCACACCCGCTGCCCCACGTGACCACGCACCACTCACCCCCACGTGACCACGCACCGCTCGCCCCCCACACCCCCACTCCCCACGTGACCCGCACGTCACCCCCACGCACCGCTCACCCACGTGACCACGCACCGCTCGCCCCCACGTGACCAACACCGCTCACCCCACGTGACCACACACCGCTCACCCCACGTGACCACGCCCGCTCACCCCCACGCACCGCTCACCCCACGTGACCACGCACCGCTCACCCCCACGTGACCACGCACCGCTCACCCCACGTGACCGCACACCGCTCACCCCACGTGACCACGCACCGCTCACCCCCACGTGACCACTCACCACTCACCCCCACGTGACCACGCACCGCTCGCCCCCACGTGACCACTCACCACTCACCCCCACGTGACCACGCACCGCTCGCCCCCACGTGACCACACACCGCTTGCCCCCACGTGACACGCACCGCTCACCCCCACGCACCGCTCACCCCCACGTGACACGCACGCTCACCCCCCACGCACGTCACCCCGTGACACGCACGCTCGCCCACGTGACCACCGCTCACCCGTGACCACACACGCTCCCCCCACGTGACCACGCACCGCTCCCCCCACGCACCGCTCACCCCACGTGACACGCACCGCTCACCCCCCACGCACCGCTCACCCCCACGTGACCACGCACCGCTCCCCCCACGTGACCACACACCGCTCACCCCCACGTGACCACACACCGCTCACCCCACGTGACCACGCACCGTCACCCCCACGCACCGCTCACCCCACGTGACCACGCACCGCTCACCCCCACGTGACCACGCACCGCTCACCCCCACGTGACGCACACCGCTCACCCCCACGTGACCACGCACCGCTCACCCCCACGTGACCACGCTCCGCTCACCCCCACGTGACCACGCACCGCTCACCCCCACGTGACCACGCACCGCTCACCCCCACGTGACCACGCACCGCTCACCCCCACGTGACCTCGCACTGCATGCCCCCACGTGACCGCTCACCGCTCAAGCCCTTAAGCCGCAGCGCTAAGTCGCGACTGGATGGAGCGGCGCTTGTGAGCTAATCACCCCCCAAAGAGAAGAAATAATCACCGTGACCACACACGCGCACGCACGCATGCAAAAGACAAAGATCCCCCGTGTAGCCTTGACAGACTGTTTGGGAAAGTGCTGTTAGCGAGCGGCACCTATGAAGGCACGGCACACGAGGGGTGGGTGGCCAGCACCACGCCCGGTCGCCTTTGTCTCCCCAGCGACGATGTTTACACACCGCGCCAGGTCCTCATTTGAGGCTGAGTCGACCTAGGGAGGCCTAGGTACCGTTCAGATCATCATCACTGGGTGTTGGCCGTGAGCTGGAATCGAACTCGGGTTGCCGGGTTCGTAGCGCTAATCGCTGGACCACCGCTCCCACAACACACAGACACAAAGCCAAAGTCCCCAGACAGACAAACAGACACCTAGGCCGGCACGCACAGACACCCACGCCCTGTCCCCCAGACACACACGCCCAGACTCAGAGACACCCAGGTACAGACACACAGACGAACCCGCGCCGTCACGCAGACGCACACACACCGACCCGCAAACACGCAGACACACACGCACAGTCACACACGCACAGACACACAGTCACACAGACACACACGCACATACACACAGACACACACACAGACACCGCGACGATCATCTCAATCATCATCCCCGGACCTCCCTAGGTCTACTCAGCCTCGAATGAGTACATGGCGCTGCGCGTAAATCATCGCCGCTGTGGGAGACAGCAGAAGGCGCGGCCGAGGCCCCCTCGTGTGCCTTTGTACCGGCGGCCTTCGTAGGTGGCTGCTGCTGCTGCTCGCGAACGGAACTTCTGCCCCCAACATTCGCTGCGCATATTCTTAGGTTTTTTCGGTGAAGTCACGTAGGTAAAAAATTTAAATTAATAAAAGTAAAATAAAAATAAAATAAAATCACGACGAGGCAACACAAACTTCCGTCTTAGGTGGAACCTCAAGACGTAGGTAAAAAATTAAAATTAATAAAAGTAAAATAAAATAAAAATCACACGTTTGACACAGCTTCCGTGCTGTGACGGTTCCACCTGAAGACGGAAGCTTGTGTTGCTTCCGAAACGTCGTGATTTTTATTTTATTATTTTTATTTATTTTTATTTTACTTTTATTAATTTTATTTTTACCTACGTGACTTTACCGAAAAAACCTAAGAATATGAATCATTGCAGTCACGAAAGCTTCAAATCTAGAATTTGCTGCGCAGGCTACAAGGGATACCTTTGTGTCCCAGCGCCCGGCTGAGAGAGCGAGTGAGCACAGGCACCCACGGTTCTTAACGCTCTCGACAAATCCCCACGACTCTCAGAAGACGAAGCCACACGGAATGCAAAATTCCCCCTCATCCTTAATCCTCGCGGAGCGCGCGACCTCGCTAAACGAGACGGAACGGAACGAAGCTGGGTCGCCTTTAGCTCCACAAAGTTTCGTTAACCCTCGTACCCCCCCCCGTCCCTCCTCCCCCAGGCCCGGACACGGGCACACGGGAGGCACAGAGGACGACAGGAGCGCGCGCGTGGAACTCGTCCGTCTCGTCGACCGGGAGGCACCGCTCCGAGTTTAGCGACAGACAACAGGTTGAGCTCTTCCTGGGGCAGTCGACATCACTCACTGGGTCCGCCACGTCGCCTTGAAATCGCGTTTGAATTCACCCGCACGCTCCCACGCTCACTCTCTCGCTCGCTTACTCGCTCGCCCGCTCGCCCGCTCGCTCACTCGCCCGCTCACTCGCACACTCTCTCGCTAGCTCACTCGCCCACTCACTCGTCCGCCCGCTCACTCGCTCGCTCGCTCGCCCGCTCACCCGCCCGCTCACTCGTCCGCCCGCTCGCTCACTCGCCCGCTCGCCCGGCCACTCGCCCGCTCGCTCGCTCAAACGCCCGCTCACTCGCCCACTCACTCGCTGGCCTCACCCGCTCACTCGCCCGCCCGCTCGCTCACTCACTCAACCCACCCACGCACCGACATTGCCAACTCACTCGCTCACTCAATCGCTCGCTCACTCGCCCGCTCACTCGCTCGCTGACTCACCCGCTCACTCGCTCGCTCGCCCACTCGCTCGCTCACTGCCGCCCACTCGCTCGCCCACTCAGTCGTTCACTCACTCCCACCCACGCAACTTCTTCGCCAACCACCACTCACTCGCCCGCTNACTCGCCCACTCACTNGNCCACTCACCACTCGCCCATCACTCGCCTTCACCCGCTCACTCGCCCGCCCGCTCGCTCACTCACTCAACCCCACCCACGCACCGACTCGCCAACTCACTCACTCAATTACCCGCTCACTCGCTCGCTCACTCGCTCACTCACTCGCTCGCTGGCTTCACCCGCTCACTCGCCCGCCCGCTCGTTCACTCACTCAACCCCACCCACGCACCGACTTGCCAACTCACTCGCTCACTCAATCGCCCGCTCACTCGCCCGCTCACGCACTCGCTCACTCACTCGCTCGCTGGCTTCACCCGCTCACTCGCCCACTCACTCGCTCACTCAGGATCGCCCGCTCACTCGCCCGCCCACTCACTCGCTCACCCGCTCACTCGCCCACTCACTCGCTCGCTCGCCAGCTCACTCGCTCGCTCACTCGCTCGCCCGCTCACTCACTCAGCCACCACTTGTCCACTCAGTCATCCGCTCATTTAAGACTCACTAGCTAACTAACTCGCTCGCCCACTTATTCGCCCAACCATTCACCCACCCACCCCTCACATGCCAACGAATTTCCACTCTCTCTTTTGTTTTAAATTACCGTTGTCTTTGTGTGCGATGCTCCAATTTATATTCCACAGATTTGTGCTCCGATTTCTCTTGGCTCTGTTGCTCCGCTCGAGTCGACTGCCTCCATCACGTGGTGACCAGGATCGCGATGGCTAGGAGATGTTAACTACCTCGCCTGGTACACAGGAGGTCGTGGTTCCATCCCGACCCGGACACCTGCTGCTGTATATTTGAGTTTGCGTGTCTCTCTCTCTCATCATCACGGTGGCTAGGAGATGTTAACTACCTCGCCTGGTATACAGGAGGTCGTGGGTTCCATCCCGACCTTGACGCCTGCTGTATATTTGGAGTTTGCGTGTCTCTCTCTCATCACCATCACGGTGGCTAGGAGATGTTAACTACCTCGCCTGGTATATAGGAGGTCGTGGTTCCATCCCGACCCTGACGCCTGCTGTATATTTGGAGTTTGCGTGTCTCTCTCTCTCCTCATTATCATCATCACGGTGGCTAGGAGATGTTAACTACCTCGCCTGGTGCACAGGAGGTCGTGGTTCCATCCCGACCCTGACGCCTGCTGTATATTTGGAGTTTGCGTGTCTCTCTCTCATCATCATCATCACGATGGCTAGGAGATGTTAACTACATCGCCTGGTATACAGGAGGTCGTGGGTTCCATCCCGACCCTGACACCTGCTGCTGTATATTTTGAGTTTGCGTGTCTCTCTCTCTCATCATCACGGTGGCTAGGAGATGTTGACTACCTCGCCTGATATATAGGTCGTGGGTTCCATCCCGACCCTGACGCNTACTGCTGTATATTTGGAGTTTGCGTGTCTCTCTCATCATCATCATCACCACGGTGGCTAGGAGATGTTAACTACCTCGCCTGGTATACAGGAGGTCGTAGGTTCGATCCCGACCCTGACGCCTGTTGTATATTTGGAGTTTGCGTGTCTCTCTCTCATCATCATCATCACCACCACGGTGGCTAGGAGATGTTAACTACCTCGCCTGGTATACAGGAGGTCGTAGGTTCCATCCGACCCTGACGCCTGCTGCTGTATATTTGGAGTTTGCGTGTCTCTCTCTCATCATCATCATCACGGTGGCTAGGAGATGTTAACTACTTCGCCTGGTATACAGGAGGTCGTGGTTCCATCCCGACCCTGACGCCTGCTGTATAATTGGAGTTTGCGTGTCTCTCTCTCATCATCATCATCACGGTGGCTAGGAGATGTTAACTACTTCGCCTGGTATACCGGAGGTCGTGGGTTCCATCCCGACCCTGACGCCTGCTGTATAATTGGAGTTTGCGTGTCTCTCTCTCATCATCATCATCATCACGGTGGCTAGGAGATGTTAACTACCTCGCCTGGTGTACAGGAGGTCGTAGGTTCGATCCTGACCCTAACACCTGTTGTGTATTTGTAGTTTTCGTGTCTCTCTCTCCCCGTGTTCGCGTGGATTTTTCTCCGGGTCCTTCGGTTTTTCCCCCCTCCACGTGCAGAATCAACTTCGCGAGGTTCAGAGTTACTTGGATGCTGCTATCAATTTCCACGCGACAATGATGATGATGATGGTGGTGGTGGTGCTGAACCACCACTTCGGTTGAGCGATCATTTGCTAAAGCCAGGAGGTCGCGTCTGACAAAAAATGATCGCTACATAGCAGCTCAAGGGGCCCTTAAACCGAGTAAAATAAAATAAAGTTTCGAATTAAAACTTTCGTGAGTGCAGGAATTCATATTATATGGTTCTTTCGGTAAAGTCACGTGGATAGAAAACAAAACAATAAAATAATAAAATAAAGTGAGCAAAAATATCACGACGTTTTGACCGCTTGTTTAACTTTATTTCTGTTATTCTATTGTAATTTTTTCTCGCTACGTGACTTTACCGAAAGGACCATGGGATATGAAATGAAGTGTAGTTTGAGTGGAGGTCACTCGGCCTTGCGAAAGAGAATCCTCCTACATCGTGACCTCTCGATCGCGTCGCACTCTGACCGCACAAAATCAACCCTCGAGCGAGTCCCATCGGTTCAGGCTTCAAGAACATTCTCCGTAATGATCAGAACGATAATAAAACTATATTCTTGGTTCTTTCGGTAAAGTCACGTAGAAGGGAAATAATCAAATAATATTAATATATTTTTGATTGTTTTATATTATTTTATTATTTCCCTTCTACGTGACTTTACCGAAAGAACCAAGAATATGAATCCCTGCAGTCACGAAAGCTTTAAATCGATCATAAAACTTTCATGTTATTAAAAAAAAACTTTCATTTCATCGCGAAAGAACAACAGACAAACAACAACAACAAACAACAAATAACATAAACAACAACTACACACAACAAACAACAACCAACGGCAAACAACAAAAAACAATCATCAACAAAACAAACAGGAAACGAATTCAAACAAGATAACAACGAAAAACGACCCGTCAAGGAGCTATAAACCATCACGTCAACTCCGACCATCATCTTGGCAGCAGCAGCAGCAGCTGATGCCACTGCTGGCTAAACCGTCGAACAACTGCGGCGGTGCTGGTCACTGCGTCGTTGCGCGGCCGTCTGGAACGCTCTCTTCCTTACCCGGTGTTAGGAAGCTACCGGGAGCTGTGGTGCTCTTTTAAATCGTCGTCGTCCAGATTGACGAACTCGTTTCTTTCGAAGTGCTCGCTGTTGTTGTTGTTGTTGTGGTGGTGTTTAGTTTGTTGTGTGCTTTCCCCCGCACCTCTGATTAGCGCGGTTGGCGATGTACGGTGCGAAAGAAGTTCAACGAGAAAATACACACGTACGAGAAATAGTTGTTGCTGGCAGTGGTGGTGGTGTTTTTACGGGGGATCTTTGTCTTTAGCTTTGGTGGTGGTGGCTATACGGGGGATCTTTGTCTTTATCTTTGGTGGTGGTGGCGGTGGCTATACGGGGGATCTTTGTCTTTAGCTTTGGTGGTGGTGGCGGTGGCTATACGGGGGATCTTTGTCTTTAGCTTTGGTGGTGGTGGCTATACGGGGATCTTTGTCTTTAGCTTTGGTGGTGGTGGCTATACGGGGATCTTTGTCTTTATCTTTGGTGGTGGTGGCTATACGGGGATCTTTGTCTTTAGCTTTGGTGGTGGTGGCTATACGGGGATCTTTGTCTTTAGCTTTGGTGGTGGTGGCTATACGGGGGATCTTTGTCTTTAGCTTTGGTGGTGGTGGCTATACGGGGGATCTGTGTGGTGGTGGTGGTAGTTTTCCAATCGACCAACCCAAGATGTTCGATCACTCGCCTTCACCCAGCGCCATCCGTCACATCGAACAAACCGTGACAGAACCCAAAAACTAAACAACAACAACAGCAACAACAACAACAACAGCAGCAGCAGCAGGCACACGGCTAACATATCACGGCCGCTCTCCATCTTCCTCCAGACGCTGCGAAGGGTCCGAATCGCTCGCGAGGAGCCCGCAGCAAGACAGCCGAGACGGACACGTGGCCTTGACGAGCCTCGCGGAGACGGATCTCGCGAGTCGCAAGACGGACGGCGGCATCCGCGGTGAGGCGAGCGGGAGCTGAGAGTGCCGGCGATGCCACCACCGTCACCACCAACACCACAACCACCGGCACTGGCACCACCATCGCCACCGCCACCACCACCACCACCGCCACCGCCACCCTCACCACCATCGCCACCACCACCGCCACCACCATCGCCACCGCCGCCACCACCACGCCACCACCACTATCGCCACCGCCCCACCATCGCCACCGCCACCACCATCGCCACCACCACCACCGCTGCCACCACCACCGCCACCACCACCCTCACCACCACCGCAACCACCACCGCCACCATCGCCACCGCCACACCATCGCCACCACCACCGCCGCTGCCACCGCCACCACACCGCCACCACCACCGCCACCACCACCCTCACCACCACCGCAACACCACCGCAACCACCACCACCGCACCACCATCACCACCACCACCGCTGCCACCACCACCCTCACCACCACCGCAACCACCACCGCAACCACCACCACCCTCACCACCACCGCTACCACCACCACCCTCACCGCCACCACCACCCTCACCACCACCCTCACCGCCACCACCACCGCCGCTGTAACGGCTTAAAATAAAGAAGGCGGTATCAATGATGTATTATTACACCCCACCACCACCTCCTGCTCTCCCTATAAGAGGCCAAAACAAAGAAAATTATTCGTGGGAGTTGTTTTATGTTTTGGGGGCCCCCAACACAGTGGTAGTGGTGGTGGTTAAATGGTGGTGGTGGTGGTTAAATGGTGGTGGTGGTTAAATGGTGGTGGTGGTTAAATGGTGGTGGTTGTGGTGGTTAAATGGTGGTGGTGATTAAATGGTGGTGGTTGTGGTGGTTAAATGGTGGTGGTGGATAAATGGTGGTGGTGGATAAATGGTGGTGGTTGTGGTGGTTAAATGGTGGTGGTGATTAGAATACCAACATTATAGTATCGTCCATAAGAGGTTTTTTTTAATGTATTATTGCGTTAGATTCCATGCACCGGCTTACCAGCCTCACACAAAACACCTGTTTGAAATTCTCTCGTTAACCCAACAAAGCGGTGAAGGCGTCTTGCCCCAGCCAACATCCTTGACATGCCTGCAACCCACGTGTCACCCACAAGGTCCCACCCCCTAAGATCTGGCGATGTTGATCTTCTCCGCATTCCCAGGTCGATGCTTCTGTCTGTGGGTGACGCTCTACCGCGAGGCATCCGCAGATCTCTACGAGTCTGCGAACACTTTTTGTTCTTAAAGACGCGTCTTTGGAACATCTTTGTACGCGCTTGTTAAACTTTCAGTCCATTGAGTCAATTGATTCTTGAAATGTAGTTGTAATATATGACCGTGTTCCTGGTTGAGTGCCTGCTGATGATGCTGCTGTGTCCTGTACAGCGCTTTGAAATCCTTGATCAAAAGAGCGAAATTATGAATGGAATTTTATTATCATCAATCCAACTTAACGATGATCAAAACCACCACCGCCACGCGTGATTCGTGACGCTCTCTGTGCGCCGACGGGTGCAGAAGGATGCAGCGGCGCTCCTCCTCCTACTGCTGCCTGCGGTGGTCGTGGTGGTGGTGGTGGTGGTGGTGCGTCACGCTCACCGCTCTGCTGTCCCACTCGCCCACGTGCCTCCCGTCAGCTGCGGTGAGGCAACGGGGCGGTGCAGCCACACTGCGTCCCGACAGACAATTGAGCGGATGATAAATACTCTTAGGTTTTCTTCGGTAAAGTCACGTAGGTAAAAATAAAAAATACAAAATAAATAATACAAATAAATAATAAACTGATAGAAATAATGGATTTGTTATTTTATTTCTATTATAATTTCTAACAGTAATGAATAGATTTTTATTATTTATTTATTTACCTACGTGACTTTACCGAAAAAACCCTAAGAGTATGAATCCTTGCAGTCAGGAAAGCTTCAAATCTAGAATGCATGATACATCTTAAGCGATATCTTTAATCTGCTGCTATGAATCTGTACGAAAGCAGAACTACCTCGCCGGGTATGCAGGAGGTTCGTGGGTTCGATCGGGACCATTGGCTGACACCTGCTGTACAGGATGCTTCCAAAAAAATGTTAACACTTACATGGGTCTATCGTTTTTAATATAAAAAGAACGGGTAATACACGATAACAATTGTATGTTAATAGCTTCAAAAGTCAAAGCGTCTCCACTTTCATCTTATTGGTTCTTTCGGTAAAGTCACGTAGAAGGGAAATAATAAAATAATACAAATAAAACATAATAAAATACAATTCTCACGACGTTTCGGCCACAACGCAAGCAGCCGTCCTCAGGTGAAAACAGGTCTGTCGGAAAGACAGCGTCTGAACGCTGTCTTCTTCACCTGAGGGCGGCTGCTTGCGTTGTGGCCGAAACGTCGTGAGAATTGTATTTTATTATGTTTTATTTTTATTATTTTATTCTTTCCCTTCTACGTGACTTTACCGAAAGAACCAAGAAGATGAATCCCTGGCAGTCACGAAAGCTTTAAATCGAAATTTAGTCTCCACTTTGTTCGCAATCGTTGTCAACGCGTGCCTCGAATCTTCTCCAGGTGGTCTCCAGAGCCCGGAGGGCGAATGCATTTCTGGTGGTGTTGTTGGAAATTCTCAGAAGTGTTCAAAAGTGTTTCCCTTCCACGTTGAGAATCAACAGCGCGTGTTTCGAAGTGTTTAGCTGCAATAACATTTCCACGCGATGATGATGATGAGCCCACTTCGATTTAAAGCTTTCGTGACTGCAGGGATTCATCTTCTTGGTTCTTTCGGTAAAGTCACGTAGAAGGGAAATAATAAAATAATAAAAATAAAACATCATAAAATAATTCTCACGACGTTTCGCCCAACAGACCGTCTTCACACGAGGACGGCTGCTTGCGTTGTGGCCGAAACGTCGTGAGAATTATTTTATTATGTTTATTTTTTTATTTATTTCCCTTCTACGTGACTTTACCGAAAGAACCAAGAAGATGAGCCCACTTCGTCGAGCCGTCATTTGTGACAGCAAGGTCACTTCTGAAAATGTGATTAATATCGTTCAGCGGGCCTTACCTGGTAAAATAATAATGAATAAAAATACACAAGCGAAGCAAGGGTTAGTTACGCGAGATAGATGAGCAATCGATGTCTCCATACATCTGCGCCTCTCCACGTCAAATATAAAAGTGTCGTTTTTTTTACTGACGTACGCAACGATTCCGGCCTTACTGCCTTCTGGCAAGCGCATAACTTCAGCTGTGAACATTCAGTACAAGCAAACTCATATCCGTTCAAACACGCACACACATACACTCACTCACCCACCCATACAATGACCTGGGCATACGGGCTACGTGGGCCAGCCGATGCAGCCTCGCCTGTCGGAGAACATCATTATTAATGGGACCGTGTCACGCACACACACAAACACTAATACTCTTAGTTATTTCGGTAAAGTCACGTAGGTAAAAATGAAATTAAAATTAATAAAAAATTAAAACAATAAAATCACGACGTTTCGAAGGCAAATATCTGTATCAAGTGAGATACAGATATTTTGCTGTGACAGTTTCACCTGAAGACGGAAGCTTGTGTTGCCTCCGAAACGTCGTTATTTTATTGTTTTTATTTTACATTAATTTTAATTTAATTTTTTCCTACGTGACTTTACCGAAAGAACTAAGAGTATGAATTCTTGCAGTCACGTAAGCTTCAAATCTACACAAACACTCACTCACCCACTCATCATTCACTCACCCACCCACTAAACCCACTCACCCATGGCATGGCTGGGCATGCGGGCTACGTGACCCAGCCAACGCAGCCTCGCCTGCCGGTAGAGATCATTAATCGGACCGTGTCACACACACACACCCACTCACTCACCCACCCACTTACTCACCCATGCCGTGGATAGACATGCAGTCTACACGACCCAGCCAACGCAGCCTCGCCTGCCGGAGAGGCTCATTAATGGGACCATGTGATACACACACACACACTCACCCACCCACCTATTCACTCACCCACCCACTCACTCACCCAACCCACTCACCCATTCACTCACTCGCCCGCTCACCCGTGCCATGGGCTGGGCATGCAGGCTACGTGACCCAGCCAATGCAGCATCGCCTGCCGGAGAGGCTCATTAATGATACACACACATACTCACCCACCCACCTATTCACTCATCCACTCACTCACCCAACCCACTCACCCATTCACTCACTCACCCGCTCACCCGTGCCATGAGCTGGGCATGCAGGCTACGTGACCCAGCCAACGCAGCCTCGCCTGCCGGAGAGGCTCATTAATGATACACACACATACTCACCCACCCACCTATTCACTCATCCACTCATCACCCAACCCACTCACCCATTCACTCACTCACCCGCTCACCCGTCTCATGGGCTGGGCATTTAGGCTACGTGACCCAGCCAATGCAGCCTCGCCTGCCGGAGAGGCTCATTAATGATACACACACATACTCACCCACCCACCTATTCACTCATCCACTCACTCACCCAACCCACTCACCCATTCACTCACTCGCCCGCTCACCCGTGCCATGGGCTGGGCATGCAGGCTACGTGACCCAGCCAATGCAGCCTCGCCTGCCGGAGAGGCTCATTAATGATACACACACATACTCATCCACCCACCTATTCACTCATCCACTCACTCACCCAACCCACTCACCCATTCACTCACTCACCCGCTCACCCGTCTCATGGGCTGGGCATGCAGGCTACGTGACCCAGCCAACGCAGCCTCGCCTGCCGGAGAGGCTCATTAATGATACACACACACACTCACCCACCTATTCACTCACCCACCCACTCACCCAACCCACTCACCCATTAACTCACTCACCCGTACCATGGGCTGGGCATGCAGGCTACGTGACCCAGCCAACGCAGCCTCGGCTGCCGGAGGAGCTGATTGGGTCGACTGTGACCAGAACTTTCAAGGATCTGAGAGCTCCTCGCACGATCGAGTCTGCGTCAAACCCAGGACCAGGGCTTAATTTGTGTGCACCAAATACGGAAAAAGGATCTAAACGAAACTATAAATTTAACTTTTTTTTGTATTTTACCAGGTAAGGCCCACTGAGCTATACAGCTCTTTTTTAGAAGCGACCTGGTTATCACATATGATAACTCAACCAAGGGGCTTACCATCGTGTTGAAATTTATTGCAGCCACTTACTCCTCGAAACGCGCGATGTTAATTCTAAATGTGGAGGGGAAAACCCGGAGGACCCAGAGAAAATTCAACGCGACCACGGGAGAGAGACGCAAACTCCAAATATACAGCAGCAGGCGTCCAGATTGAATCCACGACCTCCCGCATTCCAGGCCAGGTAGTTAACATCTCCTAGCCACCGTGATGATGATGAGAGAGAGAGACACGCAAACTCCAAATATACAGCAGATATCGGGATCGAACCCACGACCTCCCGCAGACCAGGCGAGGTAGTTAACATCTCCTAGCCACCGTGATGATGATGAGAGAGAGATACGCAAACTCCAGATATACAGCAGGCGTCAGGGTCGGGATCGAACCCACGACCTCCTGTATACCAGGCGAGGTAGTTAACATCTCGCCACCGTGATGATGATGAGAGAGAGAGACACGCAAACTCCAAATATACAGCAGGCGTCAGGGTCGGGATCGAACCCACGACTTCCTGTATACCAAGCGAGGTAGTTAACATCTCCTCGCCACCGTGATGATGATGAGAGAGAGAGACACGCACATTCCAAATATACAGCAGCAGGCGTCAGGGTCGGAATCGAACCCACGACTTCCTGTATACCAGGCGGGGTAGTTAACATCTCCTCGCCACCGCGATGATGATGAGAGAGACACGCAAACTCCAAATATACAGCAGGCGTCAGGGTCGGGGTGGAACCCGTGACCTCCCGCATACCAGGCGAGGTAGTTAACATCTCCTAGCCACCGTGATGAAGATGAGAGAGAGAAACACGCAAACTCCAAATATACAGCAGATATCGGGATTGAATTCACGACCTCCTGTATACCAGGCGAGGTACTTAACATCTCCTCGCCACCGTGATGATGATGAGAGAGAGAGACACGCAAACTCCAAATATACAGCAGCAGGCGTCAGGGTCGGGATCGAACCCACGACCTCCTGTACACCAGGCGAGGTAGTTAACATCTCCTCGCCACCGTAATGATGATGAGAGAGAGAGACACGCACATTCCAAATATACAGCAGGCGTCAGGGTCGGGATCGAACCCACGACCTCCTGTATACCAGGCGAGATAGTTAACATCTCCAGCCACCATGATGAGAGAGAGAGACACGCAAACTCCAAATATACAGCAGCAGGCGTCAGTCGGGATCGAACCCACGGCCTCCTGTATACCAGGCGATGTAGTTAACATCTCATCTTACCGTGTGTATCCCCCCACCCACCACATCGACATCAAATGAGATCAGAGCGGCTGCAGTGTTGATGGACGACTGCCGGGAGAGAAGCGTCGCGTTCGCGAGTCGAGGGAGAGAGAGAGAAGGAGTGGGGGGGGGGCTGCAGTTTGTGAGGCTTAAAGTCCTGGGGGCTCGAGAAGGGGGGGGGTGGTCGAGGCATTTGATAATTTACAATGGAGGCCCAGGGGCGGGGGGCGGGGGGAGGTGAATCGATCCGCGCAAGACGGAGTGTGGCAACTCAAGGATGAATTCAATCACTCTCGCTGGACAAACAACAACGAAAAAATAGCGCACACCGACAGCACGAAGAGGTGAAATCGAGCGTCAGCAACAACAGCAACAACAACAACAGGAAAACACCACCACCAAAACAACAGCGGCAGCAGTCGCTAAGTGGCGGTGACGTCACCGGGGCGCCTGTGCCAGGCTAGGTGCACTTTGAGGCCGTCTCGGCGGCGAGGCGATGTCCGACGGTTTTCGCCGCACGCCTCGTCGGTGCAGCGGGTGGCCTCGGTGCCGGACTTGAATTGTCACGAGTTGAAAGTGTCCAGGGGGGTTTCGGATGTTTTAAAGGGGGGCAATTTTGGAGCGTTTGACTTCACCTCGTTTGCCGAGGAAGCCCCCCCCCACTCCCCCCCCCACTCCCTCCCCCCCCCCACTTCCTTTCCCCCCCACCCTTCTCCCCCCACCCTTCTGCCCCACCCACACCCCTCCCCCACTCCCCCCCCACCTCTCCCCCACACCCTCTTCTCCCAATACCCTTCCCCCCACTTCTCTTCCCCCAATCCCTTTCCCCTCACCCTCACCCCTGCCCCCCACCCCTCTTCCCCCCACCCCTCCCTCCCCCCACTCCCCCTCCCCCACCCCCGCGTGAGCTCCAAACGGCCCAGAAACCGCCTGAAGCCGAAAACGAGAAGCCACGGCCCACTAGGGCCACGCGATTCGGCGCGACGATGTCCGACGTTTCGCTGCACGTGCACGCAGGAGCTTCTTCGGGCAAAAAAAAACGAATTCGCTTATCGCGAGATGAAGAAGCTGCGAGCTTACCCCGTCCCCTCCAACCTCCGACCCCCACGGCCCAGGAACCGCTTTAAACCAAAGACGCGGTGGTGGCCACGTGAATCATCCACCTTGGTAGCAAGCGTCGCGTTTACGGAGTATCTAGCTACGATATGTGGACACGACGACGTGAAGCCGCTTCGTTGAGCTATCACTTGGGGCGCCACGGCGGCTAGATAGATGTTAACACCCTCGCCTGATGTACAGGAGGTCGTGGGTTCGATCCCGACCCTGACACCTGCTTCTGTATATTTTGAGTTTGCGCGTCTCTCTCTCTCATCATCATCACGGTGGCTAGGAGATGTTAACTACCTCGCCTGGTGTACAGGAGGTCGTGGATTCGATCCCGAACCTGACGCCTGCTGCTGTATATTTGGAGTTTGTGTCTCTCTCTCTCTCTCATCATCATAACGGTGGCTAGGAGATGTTAACTACCTCGCCTGGTGTACAGGAGGTCGTGGGTTTGATCCCGACCCTGACGCCTGCTGCTGTATATTTGGAGTTTGCGTGTCTCTTTCTCTCTCATCATCATCACGGTGGCTAGGAGATGTTAACTACCTCGCCTGGTATATAGGAGGTCGTGGGTTTGATCCCGACCCTGACGCCTGCTGCTGTATATTTGAGTTTGCGTGTCTCTCTCTCTCATCATCATCACGGTGGCTAGGAGATGTTAACTACCTCGCCTGGTGTACAGGAGGTCGTGGGTTCGATCCCGACCCTGACACCTGCTGTATATTTTAAGTTTGCGTGTCTCTCTCTCTCTCATCATCATCACGGTGGCTAGGAGATGTTAACTACCTCGCCTGGTATGCAGGAAGTCGTGGGTACGATCCCGACCCTGACGCCTGCTACTGTGTATTTGGAGTTTGCATGTCTCTCTCTCTCTCTCATCATCATCACGGTGGCTAGGAGATGTTAACCACCTCGCCTGGTGTACAGGAATTCGTGGGTTCGATCCCGACCCTGACGCCTGCTGCTGTATATTTGGAGTTTTGCGGCGTCCCTCTCCGTGCGGCCGCGTGGGTTTTCTTTCTCCTCCAACATCTGTAAGCGACGCGTCTGTACGGAGTATCTGGCCGCTGTAAATTTCCACGCGACGACGACGACGACGACCGTGAGCCGCTTGGCCGAGCTATCATTTTGCGGGGGCCCGCTTCTAGAAAAAGACCCCCTAAAAAGAGCTCCACACAGCAGCAGCTCGGTGGGTGGTGGTGGTGGTGGGCAGAGGTCGCAATCGGGTACCCGATACCCGTACCCTACCCGTACCCTACCCGTACCCGGCTCGTAGGGTGCGGCTGGGTACGGGTACGGGTAGGCCGTGAGTCACTGGTGAGTCACCGTTTGTCACTCATTTCCCAACGTCTTGTCTCTTCTCACAATTCAAGTTCCTAGAATCAACCCACCCGCGCCTGCAACATGGCTTCATCCCAGAGGTCGCAATCAGGTACCCGATACCCGTACCCTACCCGTACCCGGCCGGGTACGGGTAGGGTACGGGTACGGCCGGGTACGGGTACGGATAGACCGTGAGTCACTGGTGAGTAACCGTTTGTCACTCATTTCCCAACGTCTTGTCTCTTCTCACAATTCAAGTTCCTAGAATCAACCCACCCGCACCTGCAACATGGCTTCATCCCAGAGGTCGCAATCAGGTACCCGTACCCTACCCGTACCCGGCCGGGTATGGGTAGGGTACGGGTACGGCCGGTACGAGTACCCGTTTGTGACCCTGGTGCGGCCGGGTACGGGTAAGGAATCAAAACCCGTTTGCGACCTCTGGTGGTGGGGCCTTAACGAAATTGAACAAATCTTCCTTCGTCCACCGTTCCCTCCCGCGCAGCCAGTGGTGTCGCCCGGACGGCCCCTGCTGGCGCCGTCCCACCCCGAGGGGGGTCTGGGGGTCCGAGCCAGCGGCGCAGAGACCCCAGCTGCCCCTCCCTTCCCGTGTCGGGGACCGCCGCCTCCCAGACAGCAGTGGGTTGGACTGGCTGTGCCGGTGATGCAGTGAACAGCATAGGCCGCGACCATCATGTAATATAGCTTTTTTTTTTTTGGGAGGGGTTAGATCGGTTATAAATGTGTCTTCTTGGTTCTTCGGCCACAACGCAAGGCCGTCTGCTTGCGTTGTGGCTGAAACGTCGTGAGAATTATTTTATTATTTTTTATTTTATTATTTTCCTTCTACGTGACTTTACCGAAAGAACCAAGAAGATGAATCCCTGCAGTCACGAAAGCTTTAAATCGAAATAAAATGTTGTGTAAACCCGCCACCACCCGACACAGCCAATTAGTAAGGTTTGTCACGTAAGCAGAACGTGCCATTTCGTTACTGCTGTACTCGTAATGAATTGGCACGTTCTGTTTACGTGTTCTGGATTTCGGATGATTAACCCATCCTCTGGACGCGCGTACGTGACGCGACACGGCTGTCAGGGATTGGTTTGATGACGCGGCACCAACAATACGATGTTTCAACTTTTTCGAGGTCCATCGGTTTTGCGAGTGTCAAGACTTTACTTCTCTTTAATAAACCCGAGATAATAAAAGTGTTCAGGGATTTTCCAGAACTATTCCCAAAAGCGGGAACACGTCCCCAGCAAGTAACTACGGAGGGCATCTTTCGCAACATTTTGAAAGAAATACTTTCGTAAACACCGTAATAATCCAGAAAGCGTCGCATTCCATGAATGCAGGACACAAATGTGTAAAACATAAAGTCACGAAATATACATTTCGACCCTGGGAATAATAATGGTTGTAAAACATTGCTGCGTATCTTCATCGTCATCATCGTCGTCATCATCGTCGTCATCGTCGTCATCATCGTCGTCATCGTCAACATCGTCGTCATCATCGTCGTCATCGTCGTCATCATCATCGTCATCATCTTTGTCATCACGCGATCCATGGGGCAGCGAGCCCGTTGGTGTCACACTGCACATTTCGGCATTTGTCAGGAGACCTCCCAAGTACTCCATACAAATTCCTTCACATTCACAATCTTGCTGCTTACCATTAGCGCAGTTAATCATCGATTATCCGGCTTCCGACGTTATCCGGTGGTCCCGGTGCCGGGCCGATCCGGCAAAACCAAAGGCTGTAACCCAGTCCGGCGATCGGCACCATGTGGCGTGAAAAATACAAGTAGCTACGCTCGATTTCAGTGTCAAATATTATATATACTGTACATTATACACTACAAACATACAACTTACACGATGAAAATACTGCACGTGCGTACCTTTTTCATGACTAATAGCGAATTACATACCTGTCAATGCCTTATCAGTGCCCTACCTTATTACAGACCAACTCAGACCGTAGTGGTCACCCCGTGCCCCTTATACATCTCAACGTTCATCCTACAAGGTCCCATCACAAGGGAGAAACACAAACAAATTGACAAAAATATGTCACTAAACAAAACTTATTTGATTGGCCTTTCACCCGTATTGAAACGGCTGCATGCAGTATGGACCCGAAAACTCAATTTCCCCGTAAAAGAATACGGGGTCAAACCGTATGGGGTTGACACGGCATGGAATAAAAACATAAAAAATTAACCCGTAAAAACAAAGTTTTTCACTATAAATCCTTTATATGCGTGGCGGCTAGAGTCCTCTCGTCCTCTGGCTTGTGATGGCTGCCACCTATGGGTCAGATGATTGCCTGCCACCATTAAGCAATTGGTAATTAAATATAATTTATTTTTTCCTAAAAAGTGTAACATTTAGGAAAAAAATTTCCACGAAAATTAATTGTCACGCACAACGAGTCTGTGTGAAAAATGTCAGCTCGATTGGATCACGGGAAGTGGGTTCAAAAACGATCGAAAGATTTGCACGGTCGTAAGCGCGCAAGCAAGCACGCAAGCAAGCGAACTTAATATAAAGGATTTTAAAAAGAAATCGCGACGAAGGTGGGATTCGAACCCACGCGTGCAGAGCACAATGGATTAGCAGTCCATCGCCTTAACCACTCGGCCACCTCGTCTCACGCGCTCACACACGCAAGCACATACAACCAGAACCAGGATGAACACTTGCACGCACATACATACAAATAGACCCCCCCACACACACACAGTCATACCATTATTTTTTCCTAACAAGTGTAAAATGTTGGATTTTTTTCTTCACGAAAATACATTGTCACGCACAACAAGTCTGTGTGCAAAATATCAGCTCGATTGGATCACGGGAAGTGGGTTAAAAAACGACCGAAAGATTTGCACGGTCGTAAGCAAGCAAGCAAGCGAACTTAATATAAAGGATTTAAAAATACACGGTGCGTTCCGGCGAGCGCTGCGTTCGCGTCAATCGGCGTTTGCCGGAGCACCGAAGCTGCCGCGTCAGTCTGGCGATCATCAAACACGTGGCTGTTTTGAAACGTTCTAGTACGTACCGCGTAGTGCTACGTGGTACGTGCTACAAGAACGAACCACGTAGTACGTTCTAGTATTAGAGACGCGGATAATCCGGCTATGGCGGAGAGCGGCCACCGCCCTTGTGAGTGACGTCCACGGCATACGTGACGTCCACCGGCTAAGCGATGGCTCCCACCACCTCCAACTCCGCCACCTCCAACGCCACCTCCACCGCCACCTCCACCACCTCCACCACCTCCACCGCCACCTCCGCCACCTCCACCACCGCCACCTCCGCCACCTCCACCACCTCCACCCCCACCTCCGTCACCTCCACCGTCACCTTCACCACCGCCACCTCCGCCACCTCCACCACCTCCACCCCCACCTCCGTCACCTCCACCCCCACCTCCATCACCTCCACCGTCACCTCCACCACCTCCACCGCCACCTCCACCACTGCCACCTCCACCACCTTCACCACCTCCACCGCCACCTCCGCCACCTCCACCCCACCTCCATCACCTCCACCGTCACCTCCACCACCTCCACCGCCACCTCCACCACCGCCACCTCCACCACCGTCACCTCCACCACCTCCACCGCCACCTCCACCACCTTCACCGCCACCTCCACCACCGCCACCTCCACCTCCGTCACCTCCCCACCTCCACCGTCACCTCCGCCACCTCCACCGCCACCTCCACACCTCCACCGCCACCTCCGCCACCTCCACCGCCACCACCACCTCCACCGTCACCTCCACCACCTCCACCGCCACCTCCACCACCTCCACCGTCACCTCCACCACCTCCACCGCCACCTCACCACCTCCACCGTCACCTCCACCACCTCCACCGTCACCTCCACCGTACCTCCGCCACCTCCACCGCCACCTCAACCACCTCCACCGTCACCTCCGCCACCTCCACCGTCACCTCCACCATACCTCCGCCACCTCCACCGCCACCTCAACCACCTCCACCGTCACCTCCACCACCTCCACCGCCACCTCTGCCACCTCCACTGCCACTCCGCCACCTCCACCGCCACCTCCGCCACCTCCACCGCCACCTACGCCACCCACCGTCACCTCCGCCATCACCACCACCTCACCACCTCCACCACCTCCACCGCCACCTCCACCACCTCCGCCTCCTCCACCACCTCCACCCCACCTCCACCACCACCTCCAACTCCGCCACCTCCACCGCCACCTCCACCGCCACCTCCACCACCTCCACCACCCCACCTCACCACCGCCACCTCCGCCACCTCCGCCACCTCCACCCCACCTCCGTCACCTCCACCGTCACCTCCACCACCTCCACCACCTCCACCACCTCCACCGCCACCGCCACCTCCACCACCTCCACCTCCACCACCTCCACCACCTCCACCACTCCACCGCCACCTCAACCACCTCCACCGTCACCTCCACCACCTCCACCGTCACCTCCACCTCCGCCACCTCCACCGCCACCTCAACCACCTCCACCGTCACCTCCGCCACCTCCACCGTCACCTCCACCANTACCTTCCACCGCCACCTCAACCACCTCCACCGTCACCTCCACCACCTCCACCGCCACCTCTGCCACCTCCACTGCCATCTCCGCCACCTCCACCGCCACCTCCGCCACCTCCACCACCTNCGCCACCAACACCGTCACCTCCGCCACATCCACCACCACCTCAACCACCTCCACCACCTCCACCGCCACCTCCACCACCACCTCCCCCTCCACCACCTCCACCCCACCTCCACCACCACCTCCAACTCCGCCACCTCCACCGCCACCTCCACCGCCACCTCCACCACCTCCACCACCTTCACCGCCACCTCCACCACCGCCACCTCCGCCACCTCCACCTCCACCCACACCTCCGTCACCTCCACCGTCACCTCCACCACCTCCACCACCTCCACCGCCACCTCCACCACCGCCACCTCCGCCACCTCCACCACCTCCACCGCCACCTCCACCACCTCCACTGCCACATCCACCACCTCCACCGCCACCTCCGCCACCTTCGCCACCTCCACCCCACCTCCGTCACCTCTACCATCACCTCCACCACCTCCACCGTCACCTCCACCACCTCCACCGTCACCTCCACCACCTCCACCGCCACCTCCGCCACCTCCACCACCGCCACCTCCACCTTGCTTTTCGTGTTCAGTTTCTTGTCCTCCCCCCCGCATTGCGTTGAGAACGAAACGTCGTCGTTTTTTGTTGTTTTCTTTGAACCTATCTGCGTGACCTTGCCGAAAGACCCAAGAATATGAATTCCTGCAGTCACGAAAAGTGAAGAAAAGTGTGTTCCCGGATCACACCGCACGAGGAGCCCGCACTCTGCACGTGCCGCAAATCGATTTGAGGTTCCTTTATTTAACCCTCTGGGAGCCCATGCTCGTCTAGCTCGTGATTAGAAACCTCCTCGCTCAATGACTGTCCCGAGATGGTTCTAATTTTTTTATTGTAAAATAAGTAATATTTTAAAACACACTTTTGTGAAATGTACTAGTCATGGCAGAACTCCACGACTCCAGGAAGTGGCCCGAAGCTTGCCACAACGTAAGGGACCGTGGCCAATTAAGCCAACGTCAGTTCACCGTGGATAATTAGACCCAAGCCGAAATATAACATGTAAAAAATTATGTTTAAAAATATATTTTTTTCCTAATAGAATATAGTATTGCCATCAGTATGACATAAGTATACCAAGTTTGCAGTCGATACTACATTGGGAAGTGGTTAAAATTGAGTTGCAAGATTTGAGGATACAACAACAACAACAGACAGAGTGAGTTAAATGAAAGCGTGTAAATACTGCTGCACCGTTTCGCAAGTCTTGCCGGCGAGTAACGCGTGGGCGTCTCAAGTTCAAGTCCATGTATTAGGTGTAGCCCTGTGAGCCATTCGGCTCTTGCATCGGGTGCAAGCGCAACAAACAAAAACAAAAACATGAACAAGAAAACATCTTAAAGTGAATATGTGACTGAGTGCAAACAGAAAATCCAAGAAAAGACAGCAAAATATTGCAGAAAAACACCGTATACCAACACTGTGTGCAAAAATCCAGTGGGATGCAAGTCAAACAACAACAACCACAAGACAACTTAGATTAAGGCCATCAGTCTTACTCCGTACTACAACAAACAAACATGGCTAATTCGGTACTGGGCGTCTTGGCAAATAGTGGTGGTGGTGTTGTTGTTTCAGGCTTCAAGAACATTCTCCGTAATGATCAGAACGATAATAAAACTATATTCTTGGTTCTTTCGGTAAAGTCACGTAGAAGGGAAATAATCAAATAATATTAATATATTTTTGATTGTTTTATATTATTTTATTATTTCCCTTCTACGTGACTTTACCGAAAGAACCAAGAATATGAATCCCTGCAGTCACGAAAGCTTTAAATCGATCATAAAACTTTCATGTTATTAAAAAAAAACTTTCATTTCATCGCGAAAGAACAACAGACAAACAACAACAACAAACACAAATAACATAAACAACAACTACACACAACAAACAACAACCAACGGCAAACAACAAAAAAACAATCATCAACAAAACAAACAGGAAACGAATTCAAACAAGATAACAACGAAAAACGACCCGTCAAGGAGCTATAAACCATCACGTCAACTCCGACCATCATCTTGGCAGCAGCAGCAGCAGCTGATGCCACTGCTGGCTAAACCGTCGAACAACTGCGGCGGTGCTGGTCACTGCGTCGTTGCGCGGCCGTCTGGAACGCTCTCTTCCTTACCCGGTGTTAGGAAGCTACCGGGAGCTGTGGTGCTCTTTTAAATCGTCGTCGTCCAGATTGACGAACTCGTTTCTTTCGAAGTGCTCGCTGTTGTTGTTGTTGTTGTGGTGGTGTTTAGTTTGTTGTGTGCTTTCCCCCGCACCTCTGATTAGCGCGGTTGGCGATGTACGGTGGAAAGCAACGAGAAATACACACGTACGAGAAATAGTTGTTGCTGGCAGTGGTGGTGGTGTTTTTACGGGGGATCTTTGTCTTTAGCTTTGGTGGTGGTGGCTATACGGGGGATCTTTGTCTTTATCTTTGGTGGTGGTGGGGGGCTATACGGGGGATCTTTGTCTTTAGCTTTGTGGTGGTGGCGGTGGCTATACGGGGGAGTCTTTAGCTTTGGTGGTGGTGGCTATACGGGGGATCTTTGTCTTTAGCTTTGGTGGTGGTGGCTATACGGGGGATCTTTGTCTTTATCTTTGGTGGTGGTGGCGGTGGCTATACGGGGGATCTTTGTCTTTAGCTTTGGTGGTGGTGCGGTGGCTATACGGGGGATCTTTGTCTTTAGCTTTGGTGGTGGTGGCTATACGGGGGATCTTTGTCTTTAGCTTTGGTGGTGGTGGCTATACGGGGGATCTTTGTCTTTAGCTTTGGTGGTGGTGGCTATACGGGGGATCTTTGTCTTTAGCTTTGGTGGTGGTGGTGGTAGTTTTCCAATCGACCAACCCAAGATGTTCGATCACTCGCCTTCACCCAGCGCCATCCGTCACATCGAACAAACCGTGACAGAACCCAAAAACTAAACAACAACAACAGCAACACAACAACAACAGCAGCAGCAGCAGGCACACGGCTAACATATCACGGCCGCTCTCCATCTTCCTCCAGACGCTGCGAAGGGTCCGAATCGCTCGCGAGGAGCCCGCAGCAAGACAGCCGAGACGGACACGTGGCCTTGACGAGCCTCGCGGAGACGGATCTCGCGAGTCGCAAGACGGACGGCGGCATCCGCGGTGAGGCGAGCGGGGAGCTGAGAGTGCCGGCGATGCCACCACCGTCACCCACACAACCACCGGCACTGGCACCACCATCGCCACCGCCACCACCACCACCACCGCCACCCTCCCACCCACCATCCAACCACCCCACCGTACCATCCCACCGCCTCCACCAGCCACTTGCCACCTCCACTAGCCATCTCGCCACCCTCCCACCGCCACCATCGCCACCACCACCCCACCTACGCCACCAACCCGCACCTCCCCCATCACCACCACCGCAACCACCACCGCCACCTCCACCGCCACCTCCACCACCATCGCCCACCACCCACCGCCGCACTGCCACCCGCCTCCAACCGCACTCACCGCCACCCCACCGCCACCACCACCCTCCACCACCACCGCCACCCCACCACCGCAACCTCCAGCCACCTCGCCACCACCACACCACCGTCACCTCCACCGTCCACCCCACCACTCCACCACCTCCACCGCACCTACCACCGCACCTCCACCACCCTCACCACCTACCGCCCTCCACCACCCACCTCACCCCCATCACCGCCACCACCACCCTCACCACCACCCTCACCGCCACCACCACCGCCGCTGTAACGGCTTAAAATAAAGAAGGCGGTATCAATGATGTATTATTACACCCCACCACCACCTCCTGCTCTCCCTATAAGAGGCCAAAACAAAGAAAATTATTCGTGGGAGTTGTTTTATGTTTTGGGGCCCCAACACAGTGGTAGTGGTGGTGGTTAAATGGTGGTGGTGGTGGTTAAATGGTGGTGGTGGTTAAATGGTGGTGGTGGTTAAATGGTGGTGGTTGTGGTGGTTAAATGGTGGTGGTGATTAAATGGTGGTGGTTGTGGTGGTTAAATGGTGTGGTGGTTAAATGGTGGTGGTTGTGGTGGTTAAATGGTGGTGGTGGTTAAATGGTGGTGGTTGTGGTGGTTAAATGGTGGTGTTGGTTAAATGGTGGTGGTTGTGGTGGTTAAATGGTGTGGTGGTGGTTAAATGGTGGTGGTTGTGGTGGTTAAATGGTGGTGGTGATTAGAATACCAACATTATAGTATCGTCCATAAGAGGTTTTTTTTAATGTATTATTGCGTTAGATTCCATGCACCGGCTTACCAGCCTCACACAAAACACCTGTTTGAAATTCTCTCGTTAACCCAACAAAGCGGTGAAGGCGTCTTGCCCCAGCCAACATCCTTGACATGCCTGCAACCCACGTGTCACCCACAAGGTCCCACCCCCTAAGATCTGGCGATGTTGATCTTCTCCGCATTCCCAGGTCGATGCTTCTGTCTGTGGGTGACGCTCTACCGCGAGGCATCCGCAGATCTCTACGAGTCTGCGAACACTTTTTGTTCTTAAAGACGCGTCTTTGGAACATCTTTGTACGCGCTTGTTAAACTTTCAGTCCATTGAGTCAATTGATTCTTGAAATGTAGTTGTAATATATGACCGTGTTCCTGGTTGAGTGCCTGCTGATGATGCTGCTGTGTCCTGTACAGCGCTTTGAAATCCTTGATCAAAAGAGCGAAATTATGAATGGAATTTTATTATCATCAATCCAACTTAACGATGATCAAAACCACCACCGCCACGCGTGATTCGTGACGCTCTCTGTGCGGCTCTCCTCCGGCAGAGGAGGCGTCGCGGCCGCGGAAAAGAAAACCGACGGGTGCAGAAGGATGCAGCGGCGCTCCTCCTCCTACTGCTGCCTGCGGTGGTCGGGGTGGTGGTCGGGTGGTGGTGGTGGTGGTGCGTCACGCTCACCGCTCTGCTGTCCCACTCGCTCCACGTGCCTCCCGTCAGCTGCGGTGAGGCAACGGGGCGGTGCAGCCACACTGCGTCCCGACAGACAATTGAGCGGATGATAAATACTCTTAGGTTTTCTTCGGTAAAGTCACGTAGGTAAAAATAAAAAATACAAAATAAATAATACAAATAAATAATAAACTGATAGAAATAATGGATTTGTTATTTTATTTCTATTATAATTTCTAACAGTAATGAATAGATTTTTATTATTTATTTATTTACCTACGTGACTTTACCGAAAAAACCCTAAGAGTATGAATCCTTGCAGTCAGGAAAGCTTCAAATCTAGAATGCATGATACATCTTAAGCGATATCTTTAATCTGCTGCTATGAATCTGTACGAAAGCAGAACTACCTCGCCGGGTATGCAGGAGGTTCGTGGGTTCGATCGGGACCATTGGCTGACACCTGCTGTACAGGATGCTTCCAAAAAAATGTTAACACTTACATGGGTCTATCGTTTTTAATATAAAAAGAACGGGTAATACACGATAACAATTGTATGTTAATAGCTTCAAGAAGTCAAAGCGTCTCCACTTTCATCTTATTGGTTCTTTCGGTAAAGTCACGTAGAAGGGAAATAATAAAATAATACAAATAAAACATAATAAAATACAATTCTCACGACGTTTCGGCCACAACGCAAGCAGCCGTCCTCAGGTGAAGAACAGGTCTGTCGGAAAGACAGCGTCTGAACGCTGTCTTCTTCACCTGAGGGCGGCTGCTTGCGTTGTGGCCGAAACGTCGTGAGAATTGTATTTTATTATGTTTTATTTTTATTATTTTATTCTTTCCCTTCTACGTGACTTTACCGAAAGAACCAAGAAGATGAATCCCTGGCAGTCACGAAAGCTTTAAATCGAAATTTAGTCTCCACTTTGTTCGCAATCGTTGTCAACGCGTGCCTCGAATCTTCTCCAGGTGGTCTCCAGAGCCCGGAGGGCGAATGCATTTCTGGTGTGTTGTTGGAAATTCTCAGAAGTGTTCAAAAGTGTTTCCCTTCCACGTTGAGAATCAACAGCGCGTGTTTCGAAGTGTTTAGCTGCAATAACATTTCCACGCGATGATGATGATGAGCACTTCGATTTAAAGCTTTCGTGACTGCAGGGATTCATCTTCTTGGTTCTTTCGGTAAAGTCACGTAGAATGGAAATAATAAAATAATAAAAATGTAACATAATAAAATAATTCTCACGACGTTTCGGCCACAACGCAAGCAGACGTCGACAGACCTGCTCTCCACCTGAGGACGGCTGCTTGCGTTGTGGCCGAAACTTCGTGAGAATTATTTTATGATGTTTTATTTTTATTATTTTATTATTTCCATTCTACGTGACTTTACCGAAAGAACCAAGAAGATGAGCCCACTTCGTCGAGCCGTCATTTGTGACAGCAAGGTCACTTCTGAAAATGTGATTAATATCGTTCAGCGGGCCTTACCTGGTAAAATAATAATGAATAAAAATACACAAGCGAAGCAAGGGTTAGTTACGCGAGATAGATGAGCAATCGATGTCTCCATACATCTCTGCGCCTCTCCACGTCAAATATAAAAGTGTCGTTTTTTTTTACTGACGTACGCAACGATTCCGGCCTTACTGCCTTCTGGCAAGCGCATAACTTCAGCTGTGAACATTCAGTACAAGCAAACTCATATCCGTTCAAACACGCACACACATACACTCACTCACCCACCCATACAATGACCTGGGCATACGGGCTACGTGGGCCAGCCGATGCAGCCTCGCCTGTCGGAGAACATCATTATTAATGGGACCGTGTCACGCACACACACAAACACTAATACTCTTAGTTATTTCGGTAAAGTCACGTAGGTAAAAAATGAAATTAAAATTAATAAAAAATTAAAACAATAAAATCACGACGTTTCGAAGGCAAATATCTGTATCAAGTGAGATACAGATATTTTGCTGTGACAGTTTCACCTGAAGACGGAAGCTTGTGTTGCCTCCGAAACGTCGTTATTTTATTGTTTTTATTTTACATTAATTTTAATTTAATTTTTTTCCTACGTGACTTTACCGAAAGAACTAAGAGTATGAATTCTTGCAGTCACGTAAGCTTCAAATCTACACAAACACTCACTCACCCACTCATCATTCACTCACCCACCCACTAAACCCACTCACCCATGGCATGGCTGGGCATGCGGGCTACGTGACCCAGCCAACGCAGCCTCGCCTGCCGGTAGAGATCATTAATCGGACCGTGTCACACACACACACCCACTCACTCACCCACCCACTTACTCACCCATGCCGTGGATAGACATGCAGTCTACACGACCCAGCCAACGCAGCCTCGCCTGCCGGAGAGGCTCATTAATGGGACCATGTGATACACACACACACACTCACCCACCACCTATTCACTCACCCACCCACTCACTCACCCAACCCACTCACCCATTCACTCACTCGCCCGCTCACCCGTGCCATGGGCTGGGCATGCAGGCTACGTGACCCAGCCAATGCAGCATCGCCTGCCGGAGAGGCTCATTAATGATACACACACATACTCACCCACCCACCTATTCACTCATCCACTCACTCACCCAACCCACTCACCCATCACTCACTCACTCACCCGCTCACCCGTGCCATGAGCTGGGCATGCAGGCTACGTGACCCAGCCAACGCAGCCTCGCCTGCCGGAGAGGCTCATTAATGATACACACACATACTCACCCACCCACCTATTCACTCATCCACTCACTCACCCAACCCACTCACCCATTCACTCACTCACCCGCTCACCCGTCTCATGGGCTGGGCATTTAGGCTACGTGACCCAGCCAATGCAGCCTCGCCTGCCGGAGAGGCTCATTAATGATACACACACATACTCACCCACCCACCTATTCACTCATCCACTCACTCACCCAACCCACTCACCCATTCACTCACTCGCCCGCTCACCCGTGCCATGGGCTGGGCATGCAGGCTACGTGACCCAGCCAATGCAGCCTCGCCTGCCGGAGAGGCTCATTAATGATACACACACATACTCATCCACCCACCTATTCACTCATCCACTCACTCACCCAACCCACTCACCCATTCACTCACTCACCCGCTCACCCGTCTCATGGGCTGGGCATGCAGGCTACGTGACCCAGCCAACGCAGCCTCGCCTGCCGGAGAGGCTCATTAATGATACACACACACACTCACCCACCTATTCACTCACCCACCCACTCACCCAACCCACTCACCCATTAACTCACTCACCCGTACCATGGGCTGGGCATGCAGGCTACGTGACCCAGCCAACGCAGCCTCGGCTGCCGGAGGAGCTGATTGGGTCGACTGTGACCAGAACTTTCAAGGATCTGAGAGCTCCTCGCACGATCGAGTCTGCGTCAAACCCAGGACCAGGGCTTAATTTGTGTGCACCAAATACGGAAAAAGGATCTAAACGAAACTATAAATTTAACTTTTTTTTGTATTTTACCAGGTAAGGCCCACTGAGCTATACAGCTCTTTTTTAGAAGCGACCTGGTTATCACATATGATAACTCAACCAAGGGGCTTACCATCGTGTTGAAATTTATTGCAGCCACTTACAGTCCTCGAAACGCGCGATGTTAATTCTAAATGTGGAGGGGAAAACCCGGAGGACCCAGAGAAAATTCAACGCGACCACGGGAGAGAGACGCAAACTCCAAATATACAGCAGCAGGCGTCCAGATTGAATCCACGACCCTCCCGCATTCCAGGCCAGGTAGTTAACATCTCCTAGCCACCGTGATGATGATGAGAGAGAGAGACACGCAAACTCCAAATATACAGCAGATATCGGGATCGAACCCACGACCTCCCGCAGACCAGGCGAGGTAGTTAACATCTCCTAGCCACCGTGATGATGATGAGAGAGAGATACGCAAACTCCAGATATACAGCAGCAGGCGTCAGGGTCGGGATCGAACCCACGACCTCCTGTACACCGGCGAGGTAGTTAACATCTCCTCCACCGATGATCGGATGAGAGGAGAGAACGCAAACTCCAAATATACAGCAGCAGGCGTCAGGGTCGGGATCGAACCCACGACTTCCTGTATACCAAGCGAGGTAGTTAACATCTCCTCGCCACCGTGATGATGATGAGAGAGAGAGAGGCACGCACATTCCAAATATACAGCAGCAGGCGTCAGGGTCGGAATCGAACCCACGACTTCCTGTATACCAGGCGGGGTAGTTAACATCTCCTCGCCACCGCGATGATGATGAGAGAGACACGCAAACTCCAAATATACAGCAGTATGCGTCAGGGTCGGGGTGGAACCCGTGACCTCCCGCATACCAGGCGAGGTAGTTAACATCTCCTAGCCACCGTGATGAAGATGAGAGAGAGAAACACGCAAACTCCAAATATACAGCAGATATCGGGATTGAATTCACGACCTCCTGTATACCAGGCGAGGTACTTAACATCTCCTCGCCACCGTGATGATGATGAGAGAGAGAGACACGCAAACTCCAAATATACAGCAGCAGGCGTCAGGGTCGGGATCGAACCCACGACCTCCTGTACACCAGGCGAGGTAGTTAACATCTCCTCGCCACCGTAATGATGATGAGAGAGAGAGACACGCACATTCCAAATATACAGCAGGCGTCAGGGTCGGGATCGAACCCACGACCTCCTGTATACCAGGCGAGATAGTTAACATCTCCAGCCACCGTGATGATGATGATGAGAGAGAGACACGCAAACTCCAAATATACAGCAGCAGGCGTCAGGGTCGGGATCGAACCCACGGCCTCCTGTAACCAGGCGATGTAGTTAACATCTCATCTTACCGTGTGTATCCCCCCCACCCACCACATCGACATCAAATGAGATCAGAGCGGCTGCAGTGTTGATGGACGACTGCCGGGAGAGAAGCGTCGCGTTCGCGAGTCGAGGGAGAGAGAGAGAAGGAGTGGGGGGGGGGCTGCAGTTTGTGAGGCTTAAAGTCCTGGGGGGCTCGAGAAGGGGGGGGGTGGTCGAGGCATTTGGATAATTTACAATGGAGGCCCAGGGGCGGGGGCGGGGGGGAGGTGAATCGATCCGCGCAAGACGGAGTGTGGCAACTCAAGGATGAATTCAATCACTCTCGCTGGACAAACAACAACGAAAAAATAGCGCACACCGACAGCACGAAGAGGTGAAATCGAGCGTCAGCAACAACAGCAACAACAACAACAGGAAAACACCACCACCAAAACAACAGCGGCAGCAGTCGCTAAGTGGCGGTGACGTCACCGGGGCGCCTGTGCCAGGCTAGGTGCACTTTGAGGCCGTCTCGGCGGCGAGGCGATGTCCGACGGTTTTCGCCGCACGCCTCGTCGGTGCAGCGGGTGGCCTCGGTGCCGGACTTGAATTGTCACGAGTTGAAAGTGTCCAGGGGGGTTTCGGATGTTTTAAAGGGGGGCAATTTTGGAGCGTTTGACTTCACCTCGGTTTGCCGAGGAAGCCCCCCCCCACTCCCCCCCACCCCACTCCCTCCCCCCCCCTCCACTCTTCCCCCCTTTCCCCCACCCCACTCCTTCCCTCCCCCCACCCTTCTGCCCCACCCCCCCACCACCCCTCCCCCACTCCCCCCACCCTCCCCCAACCCTCTTCTCCCATACCCTTCCCCCCACTTCTCTTCCCCCAACCCTCCCCTCACCCTCCTGCCCCCACCCCTCTTCCCCCCCCCCCACTCCCCCTCTCCCCACCCCCGCGTGAGCTCCAAACGGCCCAGAAGCCGCCTGAAGCCGAAACGAGACCACGGCAGGGCCAAGCCACGGGCCCACGGCTCACGTGGGCCACAGGGCCACGTCAGACACACGCTCTCGGCGCGACGGATGTGCCGACCGGGGCCAACGGCCGTGCCACAGGCTGGCCACACGGCACGGGGCAGCACAGCCCGAACGCCTGGCAGGCCTGGCGACGACGGCCAAACGCACGGGCCAACGGGGCCAGACACAGGCCACGGGCAGACAGACGGGCCCAGGGGCCAGAACACGGGCCCATGGCCAGAACATGGCCGGGCAAAACGGCCGGGCAGCCCGCGCTTCTCGCGGCCGACCATTCCGACGTCCGACGCTGCACGTCACGGGTCGGCAAAAAGAACGCTTATGCGAGAACTGGCTACCCCGTCCCCTCCAACCTCCGACCCCCACGGCCCAGGAACCGCTTTAAACCAAAGACGCGGTGGTGGCCACGTGAATCATCCACCTTGGTAGCAAGCGTCGCGTTTACGGAGTATCTGGCTGCGATATGTGGACACGACGACGTGAAGCCGCTTCGTTGAGCTATCACTTGGGCGCCACGGTGGCGGAGATGTTAACACCCTCGCCTGGTAACAGGAGGTCGTGGGCTCATCCCGACCTTGACCTGCGTTCTGTATATTTGGAGTTTGCGTCTCTCTCTCTCTCATCATCACGGTGGCTAGGAGATGTTAACTACCTCGCCTGGTGTCAGGAGGTCGTGGTTCGATCCCGACACTGACGCCTGCTGCTGTATATTTGGAGTTTGCGTGTCTCTCTCTCATCATCATCACGGTGGCTAGGAGATGTTAACTACCTCGCCTGGTATTCAGGAGGTCGTGGTTCGATCCCGACACTGACGCCTGCTGCTGTATATTTGGAGTTTGCGTGTCTCTCTCTCTCATCATCACGGTGGCAGGAGACGTTAACTACCTCGCCTGGTGTACAGGAGGTCGTGGGTTCGATCCCGAACCTGACGCCTGCTGCTGTATATTTGGAGTTTGCGTGTCTCTCTCCTCATCATCACGGTGGCGAGGAGATGTTAACTACCTCGCCTGGTGTACAGGAGGTCGTGGGTTCGATCCCGACCCTGACGCCTGCTACTGTATATTTGGAGTTTGCAGGTGTCTCTCTCTCTCATCATCACGGTGGCTAGGAGATGTTAACTACCTCGCCTGGTATCAGGAGGTCGTGGGTTCGATCCCGACCCTGACGTCTGCTACTGTGTATTTGGAGTTTGCGTCTCTCTCTCTCATCATCATCACGGTGGCTAGGAGATGTTAACCACCTCGCCTGGTGTACAGGAGGTCGTGGGTTCGATCCCGACCCTACGCCTGCTGCTGTATATTTGGAGTTTGCGCGTCCCTCTCCGTGCGGCCGCGTGGGTTTTCTTTCTCCTCCAACATCTGTAAGCGACGCGTCTGTACGGAGTATCTGGCCGCTGTAAATTTCCACGCGACGACGACGACGACGACCGTGAGCCGCTTGGCCGAGCTATCATTTTGCGGGGGCCCGCTTCTAGAAAAAGACCCCCTAAAAAGAGCTCCACACAGCAGCAGCTCGGTGGGTGGTGGTGGTGGTGGGCAGAGGTCGCAACCGGGTACCCGATACCCGTACCCTACCCGATACCCGGCTACCCGTACCCGGCCAGGTACGGTACCCGTTTGTGACCCTGGTGCGGCCGGGTACGGGTACGGGTAGGCCGTGAGTCACTGGTGAGTCACCGTTTGTCACTCATTTCCCAACGTCTTGTCTCTTCTCACAATTCAAGTTCCTAGAATCAACCCACCCGCGCCTGCAACATGGCTTCATCCCAGAGGTCGCAATCAGGTACCCGATACCCGTACCCTACCCGTACCCGGCCGGGTACGGGTAGGGTACGGGTACGGCCGGTACGGGTACGGATAGACCGTGAGTCACTGGTGAGTAACCGTTTGTCACTCATTTCCCAACGTCTTGTCTCTTCTCACAATTCAAGTTCCTAGAATCAACCCACCCGCACCTGCAACATGGCTTCATCCAGAGGTCGCAATCAGGTACCCGTACCCTACCCGTACCCGGCCGGGTATGGGTAGGGTACGGGTACGGCCGGGTACGAGTACCCGTTTGTGACCCTGGTGCGGCCGGGTACGGGTAAGGAATCAAAACCCGTTTGCGACCTCTGGTGGTGGGCCTTAACGAAATTGAACAAATCTTCCGTTTCTTGTCCACCTGCGTTTGCCTGTCCCCCCCTCCCGCACCCCGCAGCCAGCGTGCACGGCCGCACGGACCCCACGGTGTCGCCCGGACGGCCCCTGCTGGCGCCGTCCCACCCCGAGGGGGGTCTCCGGGGTCCGAGGCCCCAGCGGCGCAGAGACCCCGAGGGAGCTACTGCCCCTCCGAGGCTTCCCCGGGTGTCGGGGACCGCCGCCAGTACCCAGACGACGCAGGTAACGGGGGGGGGGGGTTTTGGACTGGCTGTCGCCTGGTGATGCTGGTTGTTAGTTGAACACGCAGTAGGCTTTCGCGACCGATATCATACGTAATATAGCTTTTTTTTTTTGGGAGGGGTTAGATCGCGTAAATATAAATGTGTCTTCTTGGTTCTTCGGCCACAACGCAAGCAGCCGTCTGCTTGCGTTGTGGCTGAAACGTCGTGAGAATTATTTTATTATGTTTTATTGTTATTATTTTATTATTTTCCTTCTACGTGACTTTACCGAAAGAACCAAGAAGATGAATCCCTGCAGTCACGAAAGCTTTAAATCGAAATATAAATGTGTGTCGGTAAACCCGCCACCACCCGACACAGCCAATTAGTAAGGTTTGTCACGTAAGCAGAACGTGCCATTTCGTTACTGCTGTACTCGTAATGAATTGGCACGTTCTGTTTACGTGTTCTGGATTTCGGATGATTAACCCATCCTCTGGACGCGCGTACGTGACGCGACACGGCTGTCAGGGATTGGTTTGATGACGCGGCACCAACAATACGATGTTTCAACTTTTTCGAGGTCCATCGGTTTTGCGAGTGTCAAGACTTTACTTCTCTTAATAAACCCCGAGATAATAAAAGTGTTCAGGGATTTTCCAGAACTATTCCCAAAAGCGGGAACACGTCCCCAACAAGTAACTACGGAGGGCATCTTTCGCAACATTTTGAAAGAAATACTTTCGTAAACACCGTAATAATCCAGAAAGCGTCGCATTCCATGAATGCAGGACACAAATGTGTAAAACATAAAGTCACGAAATATACATTTCGACCCTGGGAATAATAATGGTTGTAAAACATTGCTGCGTATCTTCATCGTCATCATCGTCGTCATCATCGTCGTCATCGTCGTCATCATCGTCATCATCATCGTCATCATCGTCATCATCGTCGTCATCGTCGTCATCATCATCGTCATCATCGTCATCATCATCGTCATCATCGTCGTCATCGTCAACATCGTCGTCATGCGTCATCATCATCGTCATCGTCGTCGTCATCGTCAACATCGTCATCATGGTCGTCATCATCATCGTCATCATCTTTGTCATCGCGCGATCCATGGGGCAGCGAGCCGGTTGGTGTCACACTGCACATTTCGTCATTTGTCAGGAGACCTCCCAAGTACTCCATACAAATTCCTTCACATTCACAATCTTGCTGCTTACCATTAGCGCAGTTATCATCGATTATCCGGCTTCCGACGTTATCCGGTGGTCCCGGTGCCGGGCCGATCCGGCAAAACCAAAGGCTGTAACCCAGTCCGGCGATCGGCACCATGTGGCGTGAAAAATACAAGTAGCTACGCTCGATTTCAGTGTCAAATATTATATATACTGTACATTATACACTACAAACATACAACTTACACGATGAAAATACTGCACGTGCGTACCTTTTTCATGACTAATAGCGAATTACATACCTGTCAATGCCTTATCAGTGCCCTACCTTATTACAGACCAACTCAGACCGTAGTGGTCACCCCGTGCCCCTTATACATCTCAACGTTCATCCTACAAGGTCCCATCACAAGGGAGAAACACAAACAAATTGACAAAAATATTTCACTAAACAAAACTTATTTGATTGGCCTTTCACCCGTATTGAAACGGCTGCATGCAGTATGGACCCGAAAACTCAATTTCCCCGTAAAAGAATACGGGGTCAAACCGTATGGGGTTGACACGGCATGGAATAAAAACATAAAAAATTAACCCGTAAAAACAAAGTTTTTCACTATAAATCCTTTATATGCGTGGCGGCTAGAGTCCTCTCGTCCTCTGGCTTGTGATGGCTGCCACCTATGGGTCAGATGATTGCCTGCCACCATTAAGCAATTGGTAATTAAATATAATTTATTTTTTCCTAAAAAGTGTAACATTTAGGAAAAAAATTTCCACGAAAATTAATTGTCACGCACAACGAGTCTGTGTGAAAAATGTCAGCTCGATTGGATCACGGGAAGTGGGTTAAAAACGATCGAAAGATTTGCACGGTCGTAAGCGCGCAAGCAAGCACGCAAGCAAGCGAACTTAATATAAAGGATTTTAAAAAGAAATCGCGACGAAGGTGGGATTCGAACCCACGCGTGCAGAGCACAATGGATTAGCAGTCCATCGCCTTAACCACTCGGCCACCTCGTCTCACGCACTCACACACGCAAGCACATACAACCAGAACCAGGATGAACACTTGCACGCACATACATACAAAAGACCCCCCCACACACACACAGTCATACCATTATTTTTTCCTAACAAGTGTAAAATGTTGGATTTTTTTCTTCACGAAAATACATTGTCACGCACAACAAGTCTGTGTGCAAAATGTCAGCTCGATTGGATCACGGGAAGTGGGTTAAAAAACGACCGAAAGATTTGCACGGTCGTAAGCAAGCAAGCAAGCGAACTTAATATAAAGGATTTAAAAATACACGGTGCGTTCCGGCGAGCGCTGCGTTCGCGTCAATCGGCGTTCGCCGGAGCACCGAAGCTGCCGCGTCAGTCTGGCGATCATCAAACACGTGGCTGTTTTGAAACGTTCTAGTACGTACCGCGTAGTGCTACGTGGTACGTGCTACAAGAACGAACCACGTAGTACGTTCTAGTATTAGAGACGCGGATAATCCGGCTATGGCGGAGAGCGGCCACCGCCCTTGTGAGTGACGTCCACGGCATACGTGACGTCCACCGGCTAAGCGAGGCTC
>MU249629.1:1856061-1915886 GCA_018977245.1 Lethenteron camtschaticum
CGATTTGGCGCTTGAACATCTGAACACCTAGCCTGCTTTATTGCCAGAAAGGGTCAACAAAAACCGATTCTCGTCGATTCATCGTTTGCGATACTGGCACAAAACAAAAGTATCCCATTGATGTAACTGCTCACCACGACAAATGACCCCAACTTGCATTGTCTTTGCAGTGCTCACCCTTTAGCGTTCTCTTATCTGACACTGGTAGTGAGACGAGGCGATAAAAAAGGCTGTCAGTGGTGTAGGGGCCGTCCATAAATGACGTCACGCACCTGGGGGGGGGGTCAGACATTTGTGACGTGTGACGAGGGGTTTGAGAAATGTGACGTCACATCAAAATGCGCAACTTTAAATATGACAACACGTTCTACTTAATTAATAGATTTTAATATTTTCTCCTACAACATCAGAGTGCAGCGCCACATTAAATAGCACTACAATGACAATAGTTTAAAGCGATTTGAAGCATGTTTTATTTTGTTTTTTGGGGGGGCAGAGCTTTTACGTCATATTTGAGGGGGGGGGGTCAAAAATCGTCCAAAATCGCGTGACGTCATTTATGGACGACCCCTAAACATATGCCAGTTTCAAAGACATAAGGCGTTAAATTTATTACACAGAGCAGGTATTGTTCGTTTTGCCGTAACGTGTAGTGTTAGGGGCCGTCCGACGTCACGCGATTTTGAACGATTTTTGACCCCCCCCCCCTCGTCACATCACAAAATCAGACCCCCCCCCCTCAAATATGACGTCACAAAGCTTGCCCCCCCCCCAAAAAAAAATAAAACATGCTTCAAATCCTTTAAACTATTGTCATTGTAGTGCGTATTTAATGTGGCGCTACCTATGTTGTAGGAAAACATTTATTAAAAGTCTATTTAATTAAGTAGAACTTCGTATATTTATCAAAGTTGCGCATTTTGATGTGACGTCACATTCTCACCCCCCCCCCTCGCACACATCGTCACAAAGTCTGACCCCCCCCCCCGCTAGGTGCGTGAGCATTTANGGCGGCCTCTTAATGTTCTACTTGATGGTGGGATTGGGAGGGCATGGGGATTAACACAACTACAATAGAGGGTTAGCGTGCGGTTCAATATGAAGCGGCAACCGCCACCACACCGACACAGCGATGTAGTAGTGTGTGCACGTGACACAAAACGTGGCCAATTCGTGAGCACTTGAGCACACACACACCGGTGTGTGTCGGAGAGTAAACCCCACCACCCGCATGACGATTCAGTACCATTAACCTGCTGTAGCGGCACCAGTAGCAGCAGCAAGCAGCAGTAGTAGCAGCAGCAAGTAGCAGCAGTAAGCAGCAACAGTAGCATCAGCAGCGGCAGCAGCAAGCAGCAGCAGTAGCATCAGCAAGCAACAGAAGCAGTAGCAGCAGCATGCAGCAGCAACAACACCAGTAGCAAGTAGCAGTAGCAGCAGCAGCAAGTAGCAGCTGTAACAGGATCAAATGATCCCGCGAGAAAACGAATGATAAATTGTGTTCATGATCAAGACCCATATATGGAGTAATTGAGGGTGACTTTACCCATTTTAGGAATACTGTAACGGTATTCGACATGTTTTTAATGCTCAAAATGGTCGATTAATCGGTAATTAACCGATTGATCCATGCTCGAACACATAGGCACAGGTATTCAAAATATAATAGCCATGTTAAATTTCGATTTAAAGCTTTCGTGACTGCAGGGATTCATCTTCTTGGTTCTTTCAGTAAAGTCACGTAGAAGGGAAGTAATAAAAATAAAGCATAATAAAATAATTCTCACGACGTTTCGGCCACAACGCTCACGACGTTTCGGCCACAACGCTACTTGCGTTGTGGCCGAAACGTCGTGAGAATTATTTTATTATTTATTATTTTTATTATTTTATTACTTCCCTTCTACGTGACTTTACCGAAAGAACCAAGAAGATCATAGCCATGCTTTATCCATGCTATATTCATGCTCGAACACATAGGCACATGTATTAAAAATATCATAACTATGCTTGATTTACATTAACATAATTTATCATTCAATCTGTCGCGGATTCATATGTATCTTGTTACAGCGCACATGCCAAGAAAGAGACACCCCCCCCCATCTCGGACAACGAAGAGATGATTGCAGCTCACAAAAGCTGTGAACAACACCTTTTGTGAGCTCTGTCCTTTCACTCCTCTCTCTCCCCTCAATTCTCTCTCTCTCTCCCCTCTCTCCTATCTCTCTTTTTTATTTCCTTTATTGGGGCATTGCACAGCAGGATGAGTAGCTGTTACTTTAGGAATGTCTTCACATCCAAGTGTTGAGTTGTTGGATGGTCCCCATTCTTCATCAAGTTTCCTTTAAGAAGCTTCAATCTGCTTGGGCTTTTTTTTACTTCAACTTGAAAAACACAACGATGTCCTCAATGGTTGCATATGTTTCGATTTAAAGCTTTCGTGACTGCAGGGATTCATCTTCTTGGTTCGCCTCGACAGACCTGGTCTTCACCTGAGGACGGCTGCTTGCGTTGTGGCCGAAACGTCGTGAGAATTATTTTATTATGTTTTATTTTTATTATTTTATCACTTCCCTTCTGCGTGACTTTACCGAAAGAACCAAGAAGAATGTTGCGTATGTGTCGAGGAAGCAATTGCGTCTGCCGATCAGGGTGTAAGCATTCAAATATTTCTGGATGCCTTTGAGCTGCTACTGCACACGCGAGTTGTGAGAGGCCATGGCGACACCGTGAGCTGCGAGGACAGAGAGGAAGGCGGCAGTGGTGGTGGTTGTGGAGGCGGCGGCCGATATTCTTCTGCTGCTGCTCTCCTCTCTCTCAACTCTATCCTCTCTCTCTCACTCTCTCTTTTGTTTTACGATCAGTGGAAACAAGAAGATGCTCGGTATAGTCGGCACTTTGCTTCGTTCATCATTTCGTTTTCTGAATGCTTTGCTTTATGTAAACTNCCCCCCCCCCCTCTCATTTTTAAATGAAATATTTCACAAACGATGTCACGCTCTGCTCTCCTTACCCTTCCCTCTCTCTACCCCCTCTCTGCCCCCCCCTCTCTCTCTACCCCCTCTCTCTACCCCCCCTTTTTTACGATCAGTGAACACAAGAAGATGATCGGTGTAGTCGGCACTTTGCTTCATTCACCATTTCGTTTTTTTTTATTTTTAAATAATAACTTTGCTTTATGTAAACCCCCACCTCTCACTGACTCTCTCGCTCTCTCCCTCGCTCACTCTCTCGCTCTCTCGTTCTGCACGCAGCCCTTCTCGCAGTCCGACGGCCTCCGATAGGTAGCATCTCTCTCTCTCCTCTCCTCTTCCTCTCTCTCTTTACGATCAGCGGAAACAAGAAGATGCTCGGTGTCGTCGTCACTTTGCTTCGTTCATCATTTCGTTTTTCTTTATTTTTTTGGAGTTTTTTTTCAATGCTTTGCTTTATGTGCCCCCCCCAGTTTAAATGAATTATTTCACGCTCTGCTCTCCTCCTCACCCCTTCCCTATTTTTACCTTCTTACCTCTCCTGTGTGCTGTGGGGTCTTTTGACATCTCGCGGCACGATCCGTCACGCCACCGAGGTGAATGCGGCGCGCACGCCCCGCTCACGTTGCCGCGGGTCCGTCAACACTTAAAAAAAGGGGGAGGGCCCCCCCCCCCTTTCACCGACCCTCCCTCCTCCTCCTTTTCCATTGCTCCCACCCCCCCTGTAACCTTCCAGTGGCCATTCTACCCCTGGCTGTAATTCTGCGGTCCTTGAAGATTTGCAACAACAAAAAGAAGACGATGACAAAGATTACCTCCATTCCAGCCCAGCTCGCAGCACGTGTAGCCTTGACAGACTGCAGGAGCAAGTGCTGTGAGCGAGCGCCTATGAAGGCCGGCACCACGCCCGGCCGCCTTTGTCTCCCCAGTGGCGATGGAGACTGCAAAGACGAAGATCCCCCGTGTAGCCTCGGCAGAATGTTGGGGCGAGTGCTGTTAGCGAGTAATAGCCACATATGAAAGCCGGCACTGTGGCACACGAGAGGGTGGTGGGTGGCCAGCACCACGCCCGGCCGCCTTTGTCTCCCACGTGGCGATGTTTCACGCACCGCACCAGGGACTCAATCGAGGCTGAGTCTACCTAGGGGAGGCCCAGGGCCAGTTCAGATAATCAATGCGCACACAAAGGCAAAGATCCCCCGTATAGCCTTTGCAGGCTGTTGGGGCAAGTGCTGTTAGCGAGTAGCAGCACCTATGAAGGCCGCCACGGAACACGACGGTGTGTTTGTGTGTTTGTGTGTGTTTGTGTGTGTTGTGTGTTCGTGTGTGTTTGTGTGTGTTTGTGTGTTTGTGTGTTTGTGTGTACGTGTGTTTTCGTGTGTGTGTTTGTGTGTTTGTGTGTGTGTTTGTGTGTATGTGTGTTTGTGTGTGTGTGTGTTTGTGTGTGTGTGTGTGTGTCTGTGTGTTTGTGTGTTTGTGTGTGTTTGTGTGTATGTGTGTACGTGTGTGTGTGTTTGTGTGTGTTTGCGTGTATTTGTGTATGTGTGTTNGTGTGTGTGTGTCTGTGTGTTTGTGTGTGTTTGTGTGTGTCTGTGTGTTTGTGTGTGTGTGTGTGTTTGTGTGTTTGCGTGTATGTGTGTGTTTGTGTTTGTGTGTATGTGTGTTTGTGTGTTTGTGTGTGTATGTGTGTTTGTGTGTGTTTCGTGTGTTTGTGTGTGTTTGTGTGTTTGTGTGTGTTTGTGTGTATGTGTGCTTGTGTGTTTGTGTGTATGTGTGTTTGTGTGTGTTTTACCTACGTGACTTTACCGAAAAAACCCAAGAATATGAATCCTTGCAGTCACGAAAGCTTCAAATCAAGGATGCGTAACTCTGTTGACTCGATCGCGTTGTGCGTACGATCGCCACTGCCTTCCCTCATACATGCGTCGCGTTATGTCTGATTCACATTACGAAAAAATAACAAACGGCGTCATAGCCGGAGGGACTGTGCCGTGCACTGTGTATGTAACAGGAAGAGGATTCCTCCACAACTCTGGCTGTCACCTGATGATGCTGGTTGTTGCTTTAATTACCGGCAAAAGGTCACGGCTACTCAAATTGTAAATGTTGTAGTGGGTTTTCTCTCCAACACACAACCAGTTAGTGCTCAACTAGTATACTACACTATACACTACACACTAAACTACTATACACTACACTATACAATACACTACCTCTCCAACACAAAACCGGTTAGTGTTGAACTAGTATACTACACTATACGTCATGGTACTCGAATTGTCAATGTTGTAGTGGGTTTACTCTCCAACAGACAACCTGGTGTGTGCTGTACTAGTAACGAATTGTCAATGTTGTAGTGGGTTTAACTCTCCAACACACAACCGGTTAGTGCTGTACTAGTAACAAATTGTCAATGTTGTAGTGGGTTTACTCTCAAACAGACAACCTGGTGTGTGCTGTACTAGTAACGAATTGTCAATGTTGTAGTGGGTTTAATCTCAAACAGACAACCTGGTGTGTGTTGTACTAGCAACGAATTGTCAATGTTGTAGTGGGTTTAATCTCAAACAGACAACCTGGTGTGTGCTGTATTAGTAACAAATTGGCCAAATTTTGTTCACGTGACAAACCTTACTAATTGGCTGTGTCAGTTGGTGGTGGTGGCGGGTTTAACGACACATTTATACTTTCACGATCTAACCCAAAAATACCTTTATTATGGATAATATTCTTAGGTTTTTTCGGTAAAGTCACGTAGGTAAAACATTTAAATTTATAAAAGTAAAATAAAAAATAAATACAAAATTATTTCCGTCTTGAAGGCGGAAGCTTGTGTTGCCTCCGAAACGTCGTGATTTTTTTTATTTTTTTTATTTTACTTTAATTAATTAAAAATTTTACCTACGTGACTTTACCGAAAAAAACCTGAGAATATAAATCCTTGCAGTCACGAAAGCTTCAAATCTAGAATGGATAATATTGTTCGCGAATGCACTACTGCATGTGAAACCACTGCGTACATTGCTGTTGTTATCCACCGGACTGTGGCCAACGTTGTTTTCCCCTCCCGCAGCGGTGCGTCAGGCGGAGGCAGGCTGTGGTGCTGCCATCGGGCCTCAGGGTGTGCCCTCATCAGTCGCTCCAGGAGCTCAGGATGACCCACCTCGCCCACTACAAGCTGCGCAGTTGAGTGGCGAGCCACGATTTCCTGTGGCGCATCTTCTTGGTTCTTTCGGTAAAGTCACGTAGAATGGAAATAATAAATTAATAAAAATAAAACATAATAAAATATTTTATTTGTATTATTTTAATAAAAATAAAACATCATAAAATTTCGATTTAAAGCTTTCGTGACTGCAGGGATTCATCTTCTTGGTTCTTTCGGTAAAGTCACGTAGAATGGAAATAATAAAATAATAAAAATAAAACATCATAAAATAATTCTCACGAAGTTTCGGCCACAACGCAAGCAGCCGTCCTCAGGTGGAGAGCAGGTCTGTCGAGACAGCGTCTGCTTGCGTTGTGGCCGAAACGTCGTGAGAATTATTTTATTATGTTACATTTTTATTATTTTATTATTTCCATTCTACGTGACTTTACCGAAAGAACCAAGAAGATGAATCCCTGCAGTCACGAAAGCTTTAAATCGAATTTCCTGTGGCTCGTTTTTCAGTTTTTAGTTTTAGCCGCCTCTCGACGAGTCTGCATGCCCCAGCGACGCCCCACGCCCTCGCAGCAAGGAGAGGGCCCCCGAGTTTGATTCCCGACACAGATGTGCGTGTACGGTCTGCTCTACGATAACGCAGCGTGTTGCTTTCACGACGCGAATCGGATATAACTTAGGAGGACCCTCATGAGTCTCGAGACCCATCAACGCTCCCCTGGGTAAACGAGCCTCGTAGTAATAATAATACAAATATAATTAGACGGCATGTGGCCGCATCTGCCAGCAGGAAAGCTTTGCTTCTGGCTTCAACACAAATTTAATTCCACACTTTTATTGCCTTCGATCATCAGGCAAGCTCAACCTCCACAGGCCCCATCACTTCCTCTTTAGGCCCCGCACCTTCCTATGTAGGCCCCGCCTATCTGTGTTTAGGCCCCACCCCTCCCCGGGACACACGCGGGGTTGGGCTGGTATGGGTAGTGGTGGGGGTTGTCGAAGGGGGAGCGGAGTGTGAGCAGCAGTGGGGGTAGTGGTGGTTGAGGTCTGTAGAGGTAGGGGTGGGTGGGGTCAGTAAGGGTAGTGGTGGGTGGGCTCCCTACGTGTCTCTCTCTTTCTCATCATCATCACGGTGGCTAGGATATATGAACTACCTTGCCTGGTATACAGGAGGTCGTAGGTTCGATCCCAACCCTGCCTCGCCCTGTATATTTGGAGTTTGCGTCTCTCTCTCTGCCTCACCGTGGTAGCGTGGGTTTTTCTCCGCATCCTCCGGTCTTCCTCTCCACATTTAGAATCAACATCACGCGTTCAGAGCATTTGGCTGCTGCCATACATATCCCACGTGAAAACAACGACGACGATGAGCCGACTTCGTTGAGCTTTCGTTTGTGATAGCCAGGTTCGCTTCCGATTAAAGAGCTCCACAGCCCAGTTGGGCCCTTTTACTTGGTGACATAAAACATTGTTTATACTAGTAGTAGGTTTTAACCCTTTAAACTGGTACAAAACTGACACTTTTATACAAGGCATCATGTTTGCAATAACCACAACACAAGCAGTCAAAATGCAAACAAAAAGAAACAACTCTGATAATGGTAATGATATGCACTGTCCTTGAAGTTGATTGGTCCACACTCGAGACAGCTTTTCTTAGCGCCTAGTCTCCATTGGTGTTGGACCAGATGACGCCAAAAGGCATACAACTCAAAAACAGCGCACTATCAGAGTATTGAGAGCTCGGGGTAAGCATTTACACTATGAGACCTCCTTTACCAGTGGCAAAATATAGTAGTAGGTTAAAAACCTACTACTATATTTTGCCACTGGTAAAGGAGGTCTCATAGTGTAATTGTTTATACTCTTTGGTTCTTTCGGTGAAGTCATGTAGGTAGAAAAATAACAGATCACGACGTTTCGATCGCAACACAAGCAATCGTCATCAGGTGGGACAACCGCGGCAAGAAAAAACTGCTGAAGTTGTTGTTGCGCTATCGAAACGTCGTGGTCTATTATTTTTCTACCCACGTGACTTTACCGAAAGAACCAAAGAATATGGATTCTTGCAGTCACGAAAGCTTCAAATCAACATTGTTTATAGTTTCTACGTTTCCAGTGTTGCCTTTAATCCCAACTTGGCCACACCCGCCACGGAAGGCCTTCCGGCACTGTCGCGTGGGAGGAATTACGCGCCGTGAACCGAGACGCGTGTCCGAACGGATTGGCGTTGGTCCCACTTCGACGAGTCTTCTCGAAGTCGAATTTCGATTTGCGGCGGCTGACCCCTGACTGCCTCGCCCCAGCGTGCCAGGACGCGGTGTGGGAGGCGTTCCGAGTGTTCTGGGACCACGTGCCGGAGCGTGCCGAGTACCGCTCCTGGCTGGCGGAGTGCCTGCATGGTCGCACCAGCGCCGCGGGGATCGGCGCCGCCTTCAGCGCCTCCGTCGAGCACGCGCAGCTCCTCGACAAGGTGGGGCGGTCACGCACTCGCACGTACGTACACACTCACTCACGCACTCACTCGCTAAAGGGGTCACTTATGCGCTCACGTACGTACACACTCACGCACTCACTCACGCGCTCACGCACTCGCTCACGCACTCATGTACGCACTCACTCACGCACTCACTCACGCGCTCACGCACTCATGTATGCACTCACTCATGCACTCACTCACGCACTCACTCACACACTCACGCACTCACTCACGCACTCACTCACGGACTCACGCGCTCATGCACTCACTCACGCACTCACTCACGGACTCACGCGCTCACGCACTCACTCACGCACTCATGTACGCACTCACTCATGCACTCACTCACGCACTCACGCACTAACTCACTCACACACTCACTGACTCACGCGCTCACGTACTCACTCACGCACTCATGTACGCACTCAGTCATGCACTCACTCACGCACTCACGCGCTCACGTACACACTCACTCACACGCTCACTCACTCACGCACTCACTCACGTACTCACTCACGCACTCACTCAAACACTCACTCATGCGCTCACTCACGCGCTCACTCACTCACGCACTCACTCACGCACTCACGTACACACTCACGCGCTCACTCACGCGCTCACTTATGCGCTCACGCATGTGCTCACGAACTCACACACTCACTCACGCACGTGCACTCATTCACGCACGCACGCACGTGTGTGTCCCATAGATTCACACAGAGATCCATAAGCTCAAATAGAGACTCACAGAGGCCCAAATAATCACGTAAAAACCGAGACTCACAGAGACCCTTGAACTCACACAGATATGCATAGACTCGCATAGACATCTTTTGACGTGCAGATACCTATAGACCTACATAGAGACCCATAACCGGGTTCACAAATCTCGTGCGGTGAAGTTCAAAGCCCAGTCACCAATGACTGCAACAACAGCAAAAAAAACGTGACATTTAAATTTGATTTTTCACTTAATTCCTTAGAGGTAACTCTTTGATATCCGCTTCCACTGACCGTTCCATGTGTTAGCCAGAGTGTCACTTGAACATCTCAGAGGTGGATTTGTGATATCCGCTTCCACGGACCGTTCCGTGTGTTAGCCAGAGTGTCACTTGAACATCTCAGAGGTGGATTTGTGATATCCGCTTCCACGGATCGTCCCGTGTGTTAGCCAGAGTGTCACTTGAACATCTCAGAGGTAACTCTGTGATATCCGCTTCCACAGGCAGTTCGTGTGTTAGCCAGAGTGTCACTTGAACATCTCAGAGGTGGCTCTTTGATATCCGCTTCAACGGACCGTCCCGTGTGTTAGCCAGAGTGTCACTTGAACATCTCAGAGGTGGCTCTGTGAGATCCGCTTCCACGGATCGTTCGTGTGTTAGCCAGAGTGTCACTTGAACAACTCAGAGGTGGCTCTGTGAGATCCGCTTCCACGGATCGTTCCGTGTGTTAGCCAGAGTGTCACTTGAACATCACAGAGGTGGCTCTGTGAGATCCGCTTCCACGGATCGTTCGTGTGTTAGCCAGAGTGTCACTTGAACAACTCAGAGGTGGCTCTGTGAGATCCGCTTCCACGACCGTCCCGTGTGTTAGCCAGAGCGTCACTTGAACATCTCAGACGTGTTCTGTGATATCCGCTTCCACGGGCCATTCCGTGTGTTAGCCAGAGCGGATTCTTCGTCTCAGCGACGACGATGATGACACGGGGAAGAAGCGAGATCGCGATCGTCGCGGACGCTTTTCGGGGGTAGAAATGATAAGGCACCAAACACTCTAATGACGCCGACAGAAACGCGGGGGGTTCACGGCCAACGTTTGGCTCCAATTCTCCGCGACCGCGCATCGCCCTCGCTTGTTTAGTTTGAGCTCCGCGAGCCGGTTAATGTCCCATTCGCCCTGAATTATGCAGCAAATTTGTTAAGCACGCCACCGCTACCACCTCCAGCACTGCCACCGCCAGCACCGCCACCTCCACCACCACCGCCTTCACAACCTTCACCACCACCTCCACCACCGCCAACGCCTTCACCACCGCCACCACCTCTACCACCACCACCTCTATCACCACCACCACCGCCGCCACCACCTCTACCATCACCACCGCCACCACCTCTACCACCTCTAACACCACCTCTGCCACCACCACCGCCACCACCGCCACCATCCCAATAACCACCGCCACCACCTCTACCACCACCTCTACCATCACCACCACCGCCACCACCTCTACCATCACTACCGCCACCACCTATACCACCACCGCCACCACCTCTACCACCACCACCGCCACCACCTCTACCACCACCCTGCCACCACCTCTACCGCCACCACCACCGCCACCACCTCTACCACCCCAATCACCACCGCAGCAACAATAAATCCACCGGCGATGTTGTTTGTATTTTTTTCTCCGTTCCTTTGTTTGCCAATAACAGCGCGGCCGCTCTTGGTGACATTTCGCGACAATTTCGGCTGCGCACACAAAGACAAAGGTCCCCCCCCCCCTGTAGCCTCTAACAAACTGCTGGGGCAAGTGCTGTTAGCGAGCGGCACCTATGAAGACCGGCAGCGGCACACGAGCGGATGGGTGGCCAGCACGACGCCCGGCCGCCTTTGTCTCTCAGTTGCCGATGTTTAACACGCAATGCACCAGGTACTCGTTTTAGGCTGAGTCTACCTAGGGGAGGCACGGGACCGGTTCACGTAATCGTCACTGGGTGTTGGTGGCTATAAGTGGGAATCGAACTCGGGTCACCAGGTTTGTAGCGCAGCGCGCTAACAGCTACACTACCGCTCCCCACACACACGCGCACACGCACACACGCGCACGCACACACGCACACATACACACACACACGCACACACACGCACACACACGCACACACACACGCACACACACGCACACACAAGCACGCACACACACGCACACACACGCATACACACACACAAACACGCACACACACACACGCACGCACACACACACACGCTCGCTGCCCCTAACCTTTCCCGCGTGCATCCGTCTCATTGGCGGACGACAGTAATCGTCCGAGCCGGGGGGCCCCCGGAGGCCGCTTTAACGAGAGGCGCAATTACCGCGCAGCTCCCACTCGACGCTGGTTCAGGCGCGACGGGGAACGACGTCCGTCAATTTCCGTTCACGGCCCCACCCCCTCGCCCCCCTTGATGCAACGGGAGGAGAAGTTTTGACTTGCGTCTCTCCGAGGCCCGTCGTCGCAGAGAGGGACAACTTTTGGATACGCGCGTGGGTCCATGCTGGCACGCGGGCCGTGCGTTAGCCTCGCCGTTGATGATCGGAGGATGGGTGAGAGTGTGGGTGAGTGACTGCGCTCAGGGAGGGTGGCGTTTGTGCGCAGACTTCCCTATATGACATCTTAACAACAGTCTGGACCACTAGACGGCTTCCGCAGGATTGGAAGGATGCCCTTGTGGTCCCCTCTTTAAGAAGGGGGACCGCACAGACTGTAACAACTACAGGGCATCTCACTCCTCAGTGTGCCGGAAAAGGTGCTGGCAAGGATTATTCAACATCGCCTTGCTAGGCACGCTGAGGAGAGGCTTGCGGAGCCCCAATGCGGTTTCAGGAAAGGGCGGTCCTGCACAGATGCCTCCGTCTGCTACAGCAGGTGTAGGGAATTCCAACAAGACCTACATCTCTGCTTATTTGACCTGGTCAAGGCCTATGATACCATCAGTAGGCCTGGGCTCTGGTTGTTCTTCATGCTTTCGGAGTCCCCGACCCTCTGCTCACGATCATTATAAACCTTTATGATGGTGAGTGGTCCCGGGTTAAACTACGTGGCCGGGAGTCAGAGCCTTTCCCTATACACCTTGGGGTGCGACAGGGGTGTCCTCTGGCTCCCACATTTAACATCTATTTTGACCGCGTAGTTCGTGAAGCCTTCAATAGCTGTACCGGGGGAATTTCCATCTGGTACAGATGAAGTATGGGAATTGACGGCAGGAACTTCTTGACGGGTAACACACTTTTATTAAATCCTTCAGGTATCACAATACAACGTGTGGTCTTCCTTCTTCCTCCGACACACTCCACTAATCTCGTGTAAGCTCTAGGCCTCTGGCTACACACCATACACTCGACTCGTGTAAGCCCTATGCCTCTGGCTACACAATACACTCGACTCGTGTAAGCCCTATGCCTCTGGCTACACAATACACTCGACTCGTGTAGACCTATGGCTACACAATACACTCGACTCGTGTAAGCCCTATGCCTCTGGCTACACAATACACTCGACTCGTGTAGACCTATGGCTACACAATACACTCGACTCGTGTAAGCCCTATGCCTCTGGCTACACTATACACTCGACTCGTGTAGACCTCTGGCTACACACACTACACTCGCCTCTGGGTTACACAGAGTCCCGGTCCCCTTAGGACAGCGGGCTAGGTACCGCAGGGCTCTAGGTCTTCATCCCCGTCTTCATTCTTCGCTGGTTACACACTGCCCTTACGCCTGTGTGCATCCCCTTTTATAGCCCCTGCTCACGAGAGGCGGAGCTGATGCGTCCATTCAGCATGAGCATCGCTCCTTAATAAACCAATCACGACGCACTCTCTTTACGATCCGGTTTCCCCAGCGCGTGTTAACACTCCTCACCAATCCCACCGCGCTGCCACCCGGTCACTCCCTCTCAGCATATCACCGTCCACAGCCAATCAGTACCCCGTAACCCACGACCCCGCGCTGACCCCTGATCCTCCACCGTCAGCGCGCGTCACCACCTACACAGCCAATCCTCACACACTGTGCATACGATCCTTAATCCCAGCGCGTATCACCTCTACATCACCCCCTCCCACATAGCTTGCAGCCGGCCCGGCTGTTAACCTACAACACAACATAACGCAACGCAGTAATAAAGAACTCCCCATCCCAGTGTGCCCCGTAACACAACAACAACAACATAACACAACCTTAAATACGAAGCAATATACAGCCCGACGAACAACACAATAAAAGCGAACACCGTAAAACGAACGCGCCAAGTGTCACCGCGACCCACGCAGTGCCGAGGCGCTCCGGCTGCCTCGACTCCGCACGTGGTAGATTACACAAAGTAGCGCGACCTAGCGCGAGTCCGTCTGGCCGGTCCGTCGTATGGAACGGACGTTGGCGACCGTCCGGTGTCTCCGGCAGCTCTAGACGGCACGGATCGGGCCTGGAAGAACCGGCCCCGCCGTGGAGATCCGGCCGCCGGTGGTCGGCAGCAGTCAGTTCCGAGACACCTGGGAGCGGGTCAGGCGGAGACATGTGAGGAGCAGGCAAGGACAACTCCCCCTCAGGTCGTCGGTCACGTCACATGCTCGGCCCTCACGACACAAGGGGAGGCCATACGGAGGCGAGAACGGTTTCAGTCGGGAGGGGTGGACGTACCAACGGCGTTTCCCCCATTTGATCTGAACGCACTGGGGGCGCGCAACCCGCACGACTTCCACGGGTCCCCGCCACGGCTTCAACAATTTAGGTGACGTGGCCAAAGGTGCCTGAGGGCAATGCAGCCAGGCCTTGTCACCTGGTTCCCAATTGTGCACGGATACCTTCCGTGCCCGCAACCGCTCGTTCGCAATTTGGCGAGCCCGCGAATTAAGCCGTGCGGCCTCCCTTGCCTCTGTCAGTTTATGAATATTAAATTTAATATGCTCTGCCAATTTAGAATTAGTTCGTGGTGCGGGCAGACCCAGCTGCGTTTCCATGGGCGGGTCGGCTTCCCGGCCGTACATTAGAAAAAACGGGGAAAACCCCGTAGCTGCATGGGGGGCCATTCTATACGCAGCAAGGACCCCAGGGACCTGCAGGTCCCAATCAACATGCGACTCACACACCTGCTGGCACAGCATAGAGGTCAATGTCCTGTTAAGCCTCTCCACCATCCCGTCCGTCTGCGGGTGGTACGGGGAGGTACGCACCTTTTTGGTACCCAACAGGTCGCACACCTCCTGCAGTAATTTACTCGAAAAATTTTCCCTTGGTCAGTCAGCAAGCGTTCGGGAGCCCCCTTGTCCAGGACGTAGCCCTGGACAAAGGCGTCCGTCACAGCCGCCGCCGACTGGTTGGCGAGTGGCCACGCCATAGGCCACCGGGTAAAATATTCGACCCCCACCAACAGGTATTTATTACCCCTAGGCGTGACCGGGAAGGGCCCCAGAATATCGAGTGCAACGAGCTCGTTAATGCGCGAGACCTGAATAGATTGCAGCGGTGGATTAGCTGCCACGGGCGGTGGTTTCCGTCTGGCGCACTCAACACAACCCTTTAGAATATTCGCCACATCACCCCCATTCCCGGCCAATAATAGTCACGCTGAAGCAGGGCAAGCGTTTTGTTAACTCCAAATGCAAGAGGCGTTCGTGTGCGGCCAAGACAACCTTCCCCCTTACAGCAGAAGGCACCACAATCGAATGCCGCCGGGACAAACTGTCCCATCTCATCAACAGGCCCTGCTTAAGCTCGTAGGAGCCAGTTCGGTCGTGGCTACCTTCGGAACCCTCCGTCTTCCGGCGCAATGCCAGCAGGGAGCTGTCCGCCATTTGGAGACGGCCCCACTCACTCAACGACAGTGAGAGCAGCGAGTCCTGACCCCCTGGGGTAGCGGGACCATCCCAATTGGTGTGCTCGCGGTCGCAACCAACGCCTCCCTACCTTCCGTAACCGGAGGTTTACAGCGCGCCGATCCCGATAAGCACGCACATTTGTGACAAGGCAACAACCGCGACAGGGCATCGGCATTCGTGTGTCGCAACCCTTTACGGTACGTAGTCGTGAACTGATAGTCCTGAAGGACTTCCAACCAACGCGACAATTGGCCCGAGGGCTGGGCAACCCGTAATGAATACTGGAGCGCCGCATGGTCCGTCCGGACCGTGAAATGACGACCATAGAGATATGGCCTGAATTGTTGTACAAAAAAAACAATGGCAAGTAGTTCACGACGGGTGACGCAGTAGCGCTGCTCTGCCGGCGACAACACCCTGCTACCATAGGCGACCACCCGTTCGACCCCTCCAATGACTTGGGACAGCACCCCCCCAATGCCCGTGTTGCTAGCATCCGTGTCTAGCAAGAAGGGACTCTCGAAGTCCGGATAGCGCAAGGGTGGGGCCCTTACCAAGGCGTCCCGGAGGGAGCAGAATGCAGCCTCCTCCTCCGGCCCCCACCGGAACTTCACTCCTTTTGCCGTTAAAGCGTGCAAGGGCTTCGCAATGGTGGCGAAGTGCTCAACGAATCGGCGATAATACGAAGCAAAACCGATGAAACTGCGCACGTCTGACACTGACGTGGGCGTCGGCCACGAACTGACACAGTCCGTCTTCGCAGGATCGGTAGAAATCCCCGAAGAGTCGACAATGTGACCCAAATACCTCACAGATTTTCGAAAAAGATGGCATTTGGCCGGTTTAAACTTTAATTTAGCCGATCGCATTCGCAAGAACACCCCTCTCAATCGCTGGAGGTGTTCCTCGAACGTTTTACCGAAAACAATGACATCGTCAAGGTAAATGAGGCACGTTTCCCACTGCAAGCCCGACAAAACCAATTCCATAAGACGCTGAAACGTCGCAGGAGAGGAGTGAAGTCCCATGGGTAACCGGTTAAACTGAAACAGGCCCCCTGGAGTCCGGAATGCAGTCTTAGGCTTAGACTCCTCATCGAGTGGCAACTGCCAAAATCCGGACAATAAATCAAGAGTCGAAAAGTATCGCGCACCGGACAATGCGTCGAGAGACTCGTCCATCCTGGGGAGCGGATACGCGTCGGCCACCGAGATCTTATTCAGGCGGCGGAAATCGACGCAAAATCGCAGGGACCCGTCCTGCTTTTTAACGAGCACAATAGGTGCTCCCCAAGGACTGGAAGAAGGCGAAATAATGTCGGCTTTCCAGCATATCGTTAACCGCCGACTGAACATGTTCCTTCTCAGCAGGACTCAGTCGGAAGGGATTTTGCCTGACCGGTGCCGCATCGCCCGTTTCAATGTGGTGGCGTAGCAGGTCCGTGCATCCGATATCATACTTATGTTTACTGAAGACATCCGAAAATTCAATCAGCAACCCGCGCAACGCGCCCAACTGTACCGCTGACAAATCGTCAGAGTCCGCGCACAGCATATTAATCCAATCTAGGTCCTCCTTTGATGGTACGCTATTCGTGGGCTCGGATCAACCTGCGCAACCAGCCTCTCCTCCGCAGGGACCCGTGCCGCGTGAGCCAGCACGGTGCCCTGCTGAATGACGGCCGGCCGCGCCCCAGCGTTTAAAACCATGACAAACGGATCCCTGTCTGCCCCAACCAAAGTGTGAGCCACCGATAAATCGAGACCTCCAACAGCCCTATTAGAAGGACCCAAAAGCATGGCCTGTTCCGAGGCCTCCTTCCCCATGGCTTCCGTAACCGGAGGGGAACCAACATTTGTGAACCCGGGGGCACGTGCACGGTCTGTGTTGCTAACGCCTGAATGGTAGCGCACGCCGTCCGAATTACATTAGGGCTCGTCAAAAATGAAATACGGCGACCCGATGGCAGTTCAATGCAACGCTGATCAACGAGAATTTTGATGGGCATTTTCGCCAAAAAATCAGTGCCCAATAGGCAAGGAACCGCCAGGGAAGATGAAACGAAAACGGGTCCGACAATTTGATATCACCAATGCAAATGGACGCCCTAATCTGACCGATAATGCCCAACGATCCCCCGTTAGCGGCGTAAAACGGCACATCGACCGGAAGAAGCGGACGACATTGTACCGGGAGAATATTATAAATGAGATCCGAAATAATAGTCGCCGATGCCCCCGTGTCCACTAACACCCTGACCTCGACCCCATCAATCGATCCGGTAACGACGGATGAACCCGCTGAGGCAGCCACAATTCTGTGCCCCAATTCCGACCATTTAATGTCTCCCCGGTCCCGGCCGAACCCCCTCTCCGAACCGAATCTCCGAACTCTACTCGGCTCTCCCTCGTCGCAACGCGACGACCCATACGTGTCGAGTATGCGGGCCAAGCATGTGAGGGTGCCGCGACTTGCCGGGGTTTGCAGTGATGACTTGGGGCCTTGGTCGTCGTCCAGCCGAGGTCCCATGGCGCGCTGACGTGGGGCCCGGCAACCGGAGGCCACGTGGCCACGAAGGCCGCAGTTATAGCAGGTGATGACAGTAGTCGGAGATCTCGGTTGCTCCAGCTTGCGGGCCGCTCGCAGAGGCGAACGACCCCCCGACCTCCAGTCCCCCGCTCGTCCCGCGATGAACGCGTCCTCTCGTGGGCTGACGACTTGGGGCACGGTGTCAACCGGAGCCGGAGTTGAGGCCACGGCAGCGTTGCAGACGACCCCCTGCTTTCGTTGGAGGACCTCGTGCGCTTGCATGCTCGTGGCGACCCGTAATGAAGAAATATCGGTGTCGTCGGCCGTGTTGATGGGACCCCCAGGTCCTGCCGCCAACTTGAGCAGCTGCTCCAAAACCATCGCATCTTGGCCCTCCTCGTCCATACGAGGGAACGCGGCGTCAGCGAGAGCGAGCAACGCCGTGCGGTAGGCGAGCACGGTCTCCGTGTCCGCCTTCCGTCTTGCGTAGAAATGATGGCGGCACGCCGAGGGCGGACCGTAGACTTTTGCCATGAGAGCCAGCGCATCCTTGAGCGTGGAGCGGTCCGACCTGCGTGCGGACGTGAAGGCCGCGAGCGCGTTGTCGTCCAGCATGGCAGGCAGCGCCCGCAGTGCCGTAGCGTCGGACCAGGCGGACATCTCTTGATGCGCCAAAAATCTGCGCTGAAATAGGCTCCAATCCCCGCCTTCCGCCTTGAATGCTGACAACGTGGGAAGGCGCTGCTGAAAATAAGTCGTCCTCCTCCTCGTGCTTCCTCTCTGCCCCCCGTCGGTGTGTAAGATGCGGCCCCAGCGGCGGGTGTGTAATGGCGGTCCGCCGCGCGCGTTGGTGACGTCAGCGGCCGCGCATGGAGAACCGCTGCCACGTGGTGATGGCCGTTCCGCCAAAAGTTGGAGCGCGATGAAACGGCGGGAATCGCCAAATCGTTTTGGCGGGAATCTTGCAGAGCGACCCTGTAGCACGTCGGCCGCCGTCCCCGCTCCTCCCGACGAGCTGATCTCCGCCAAGATGGACGCGCGGCGGCGAGCAGCAGGTCCGCCAGACGGGAGTGTGTGCCTCGCGAAGCACGGTGTCAGTCCCCCGTCTCTCGTCCGGCGCCGTCGGTGATCCTGCCCCGTGGGCAGCTCCTCTTCCTCACCCCCTGATGCCCGCTGGCCCGCGTCGTCGAGGTTGTCCTCGTGGTCAATCCCGTGGGTCCGACGGTTCCTCCTTGTATCCATGCTTGGAGGACCGTTTCACTTCTGACGCCAGTTGAAGTATGGGAATTGACGGCAGGAACTTCTGACGGGTTAACACACTTTTATTAATCCTTCAGGTATCACAATACAACGTGTGGTCTTCCTTCTTCCTCCGACACACTCCACTAATCTCGTGTAAGCTCTAGGCCTCTGGCTACACACATACACTCGACTCGTGTAAGCCCTATGCCCTCTGGCTACACAATACACTCGACTCGTGTAAGCCTATGCCTCTGGCTACACAATACACTCGACTCGTGTAGACCTATGGCTACACAATACACTCGACTCGTGTAAGCCTATGCCTCTGGCTACACAATACACTCGACTCGTGTAGACCTATGGCTACAATACACCTCGACCTCGTGCTAAGCTATGCCTCGTGTTGTTCTCGGGCCAGAACAAGCCACGGTATTAACCAGGGTGGCCGCAGTGGTGACGCGATGCCGTCAAATCACCGTGGACAAAACAGCGACAGCGGCGACAAAACTGGCCGATTCAACGCCCGGTACACTCACGACGCGGAATGCTTGTCATTTAAAAAAAAATGTTAACCGTGGCTCGTCGATACGATGGGGGGTGGGGAGGGGCTGGCGATTGGCCACCGACTCGAGCTACGACGTGAAGAACGAGGCCTTCGTATCGGCGACCCGGCTTTTGAGCTGGTCGGAAATGCGGATGCGTGGGCCGGACGACGCGCTGTCGCCACGGGGACCCCTAGACGAGCCCTCGTCGCTTCCGAGGGCTCCCTCGGAAGCGCGTGGACAAGGGGGGGACCGCGGGAGCGACGGTCATTGAGTTGCGCGCGGCTGCCCGACGGCGCTTTCGGTTGACCGACGGCGCTTTCGGTTGACCCGAACCGATCGTTCAGGATGCTGGACCCCCCCCCCTCCCCGGCGTTGTTGGGGGGGGGGCGGTAGGCGGGGGAGGGGGCTCTCTTGTCGGTCTGATGGGGTCTCGCACAATGAAGTAAGAAAGAAAAGTAGAAGAAAAATAAAATACCGGGAGAGTTTAAAAAAAAAACGTGAATTTCGCCAAAAATTATCGTGACCTGAGAGCCATGGCTGAATGTGACCCAAACAACGACAACAACAACAGATTAATCCCGAGACTGTGAATGTTTAAACGCATTCATTATTGAAGTTGTCATGTTTTATGCAAAATAATATTTTCCTTTCACCTTCGCGAAGGCGAAACTTCCCCTCCGCCACCTCCACCGCCACCCCACCACCGCCACCACCACCTCCACCGCCACCTCCACCACCGTCACCTCCACCTCCCACCTCCACCGCCACCTCCACCACCTCCACCGCCACCTCCACCACCTCCACCGCCACCTCGCCACACCCCCACCTCCGCACCTCCACCGTCACCTCCACCACTCCACCCCACCACCGCCACCTCCACCACCTCCACCTCCCCACCTCCACCGTCACCTCCTCCACCGCCACCTCCACCGCCTCCTCCACCACCTCCACCCCCACTTCACCACCACCTCCACCGCCACCTCCACCGTCACCTCCGCCACCTCCACCGCCACCTCCACCACCTCCACCGCCACCTCCACCACCTCCACCGCCACCTCCACCACCTCCACCGCCACCTCCACCACCTCCACCGCCACCTCCACCTCACCTCCGCCACCTCCACCGCCACCTCCACCGTCACCTCANCGCCACCTCCACCACCTCCANCGCCACCTCCACCACCTCCACCGCCACCTCCACCGCACCTCCACCACCTCCACCGCCACCTCCACAACCTCCACCGCCACCTCCACCGTCACCTCCGCCACCTCCACCGTCACCTCCACCACCTCCACCACCGCCACCTCCACCACCTCCACCGCCACCTCCACCACCTCCACCGCCACCTCCACCACCTCCACCGCCACCTCCACCGTCACCTCCGCACTNTCACCCCACCTCCACCACCTCACCCCACCTCCCCACCTCCACCGCCACCTCCACCACCTCCACCGCCACCTCCACGATTTGGCGCTTGAACATCTGAACACCTAGCCTGCTTTATTGCCAGAAAGGGTCAACAAAAACCGATTCTCGTCGATTCATCGTTTGCGATACTGGCACAAAACAAAAATCCCATTGAGCTGCTCACCACGACAAATGACCCCAACTTGCATTGTCTTTGCGTGCTCACCCCTTTAGCGTTCCTTATCTACACTGGTAGTAGACGAGGCGATAAAAAAGGCTGTCAGTGGTGTGGGGCCGTCATAATGACGTCACGCGGGGGGGGGGTCGTTGTGACGTGACGAGGGGGGGGGATAGATGTGACGTCACATCAAAATGCGCAACTTTAAATAAATATAGACAACACGTTCTACTTAATTAATTAGAGTTTATAATAAATGTATTCTCCTACAACATCAGAGTGCAGCGCCACATTAAATAGGCACTACAATGACAAATAGAAAGCGATTTGAAGCATGTTTTTATTTTCAAAACGTAAATATTTTTTTGGGGGGGCGAGCTTTGTGACGTCTATTTGAGGAGGGGGGGGGTCTACTTTTGTGACGTCGTGTGACGAGGGGGGGGGGGTCAATCGTCCAAAATCGCGTACGTCATTTATGGACGACCCCTACCAATGTTTCAAAGACAATGCGTTAATTATTTTNCCCATGTTCGTGAGTTTGCCACAAGAACGTGTGTGTTGAGGGGCCGTCCATAAATGACGTCACGCGATTTTGAACGATTTTTGCCCCCCCCCCCTCGTCACACGGCGTCACAAAAAGTCAGACCCCCCCCCTCAAATATGACGTCACAAAGCTTGNCCCCCCCCAAAAAAAAATAAAACATGCTTCAAATCGCTTAAACTATTGTCATTGTAGTGCGTATTTAATGTGGCGCTGCACTCTGATGTTGAAAACATTTATTCAAAAGTCTATTTAATTAAGTAGAACGTGTCGTCTATATTATTCAAAGTTGCGCATTTTGATGTGACGTCACATTTCTCCCCCCCCCCCTCGTCACACATCGTCACAAATATCTGACCCCCCCCCCAGGTGCGTGACGTCATTTATGGACGGCCTCTTAATGTTCTACTTGATGGTGGTGATTGGGAGGGCGATGGGATTGAACACAACTACAATAGAGGGTTAGATCGTGCGGTTCAATATGAATGCGGCCGTGAAATCCGCCACCACACCGACACAGCCGATGTAGTAAGGGTGTGTGTCACGTGACACAAAACGTGGCCAATTCGTGAGCACTTGAGCACACACACACCGGTTGTGTCGGAGAGTAAACCCCACCACCCGACACTGACGATTCGAGTACCATTACACCTGCTGTAGCGGCACCAGTAGCAGCAGCAAGCAGCAGTAGTACAGCAGCAAGTAGCAGCAGTAAGCAGCAACAGTAGCATCAGCAAGTAAGCAGCAGCGGCAGCAGCAAGCAGCAGCAGTAGCATCAGCAAGCAACAGCAAGCAGTAGCAGCAGCAACTCGCAGCAGCAAGCAACACCAGTAGCAAGTAGCAGTAGCAGCAGCAGCAAGTAGCAGCTGTAACAGGATCAAATGATCCCGCGAGAAAACGAATGATAAATTGTGTTCATGATCAAGACCCATATATGGAGTAATTGAGGTGACTTTACCCATTTTAGGAATACTGTAACGGTATTCGACATGTTTTTAATGCTCAAAATGGTCGATTAATCGGTAATTAACCGATTGATCCATGCTCGAACACATAGGCACAGGTATTCAAAATATAATAGCCATGTTAAATTTCGATTTAAAGCTTTCGTGACTGCAGGGATTCATCTTCTTGGTTCTTTCAGTAAAGTCACGTAGAAGGGAAGTAATAAAAATAAAGCATAATAAAATAATTCTCACGACGTTTCGGCCACAACGCTCACGACGTTTCGGCCACAACGCTACTTGCGTTGTGGCCGAAACGTCGTGAGAATTATTTTATTATTTATTATTTTTATTATTTTATTACTTCCCTTCTACGTGACTTTACCGAAAGAACCAAGAAGATCATAGCCATGCTTTATCCATGCTATATTCATGCTCGAACACATAGGCACATGTATTAAAAATATCATAACTATGCTTGATTTACATTAACATAATTTATCATTCAATCTGTCGCGGATTCATATGTATCTTGTTACAGCGCACATGCCAAGAAAGAGACACCCCCCCCCCATCTCGGACAACGAAGAGATGATTGCAGCTCACAAAAGCTGTGAACAACACCTTTTGTGAGCTCTGTCCTTTCACTCCTCTCTCTCCCCTCAATTCTCTCTCTCTCTCCCCTCTCTCCTATCTCTCTTTTTTATTTCCTTTATTGGGGCATTGCACAGCAGGATGAGTAGCTGTTACTTTAGGAATGTCTTCACATCCAAGTGTTGAGTTGTTGGATGGTCCCCATTCTTCATCAAGTTTCCTTTAAGAAGCTTCAATCTGCTTGGGCTTTTTTTTGACTTCAACTTGAAAAACACAACGATGTCCTCAATGGTTGCATATGTTTCGATTTAAAGCTTTCGTGACTGCAGGGATTCATCTTCTTGGTTCGCCTCGACAGACCTGGTCTTCACCTGAGGACGGCTGCTTGCGTTGTGGCCGAAACGTCGTGAGAATTATTTTATTATGTTTTATTTTTATTATTTTATCACTTCCCTTCTGCGTGACTTTACCGAAAGAACCAAGAAGAATGTTGCGTATGTGTCGAGGAAGCAATTGCGTCTGCCGATCAGGGTGTAAGCATTCAAATATTTCTGGATGCCTTTGAGCTGCTACTGCACACGCGAGTTGTGAGAGGCCATGGCGACACCGTGAGCTGCGAGGACAGAGAGGAAGGCGGCAGTGGTGGTGGTTGTGGAGGCGGCGGCCGATATTCTTCTGCTGCTGCTCTCCTCTCTCTCAACTCTATCCTCTTTCTCTCACTCTCTCTTTTGTTTTACGATCAGTGGAAACAAGAAGATGCTCGGTATAGTCGGCACTTTGCTTCGTTCATCATTTCGTTATTCTGAATGCTTTGCTTTATGTAAACTCCCCCCCCCCCCCTCTCATTTTTAAATGAAATATTTCACAAACGATGTCACGCTCTGCTCTCCTTACCCCTTCCCTCTCTCTACCCCTCTCTCTGCCCCCCTCTCTCTCTCTACCCCCTCTCTCTACCCCCCCCCCTTTTTTACGATCAGTGAACACAAGAAGATGATCGGTGTAGTCGGCACTTTGCTTCATTCACCATTTCGTTTTTTTTATTTTTAAATAATAACTTTGCTTTATGTAAACCCCACCTCTCACTCACTCTCTCGCTCACTCTCTCGCTCACTCTCTCGCTCACTCTCTCGCTCTCTAGGTCACTCTCTCGCTCGCTCGCTCACTCGCTCACTCTCTCGCTCACTTTCTCGCTCACTCTCTCGCTCTCGCTCATTCTCTCTCGCTCACTCTCTCTCTCTCACTCTCTCGCTCACTCTCTCGCTCACCCTCTCGCTCTCTCTCGTTCTGCACGCAGCCCTTCTCGCAGTCCGACGGCCTCCGATAGGTAGCTCATAACTCTCTCCCCTCTCTCCTCTCTCTCTCTTTCCCCTCTCTCTCTCTTTACGATCAGCGGAAACAAGAAGATGCTCGGTGTCGTCGTCACTTTGCTTCGTTCATCATTTCGTTTTTCTTTATTTTTTGGAGTTTTTTTTCAATGCTTTGCTTTATGTGCCCCCCCCAGTTTAAATGAATTATTTCACGCTCTGCTCTCCTCCTCACCCTTCCCTATTTTTACCTTCTTACCTCTCCTGTGTGCTGTGGGGTCTTTTGACATCTCGCGGCACGATCCGTCACGCCACCGAGGTGAATGCGGCGCGCACGCCCCGCTCACGTTGCCGCGGGTCCGTCAACACTTNAAAAAAGGGGGAGGGCCCCCCCCCCCTTTCACCGACCCCTCCCCTCCTCCTCCTTTTCCATTGCTCCCCACCCCCCCCCCCCCCCCTGTAACCTTCCAGTGGCCATTCTACCCCTGGCTGTAATTCTGCGGTCCTTGAAGATTTGCAACAACAAAAAGAAGACGATGACAAAGATTACCTCCATTCCAGCCCAGCTCGCAGCACGTGTAGCCTTGACAGACTGCAGGAGCAAGTGCTGTGAGCGAGCGCCTATGAAGGCCGGCACCACGCCCGGCCGCCTTTGTCTCCCCAGTGGCGATGGAGACTGCAAAGACGAAGATCCCCCGTGTAGCCTCGGCAGAATGTTGGGCGAGTGCTGTTAGCGAGTAATAGCCACATATGAAAGCCGGCACTGTGGCACACGAGAGGTGGGTGGGTGGCCAGCACCACGCCCGGCCGCCTTTGTCTCCCCAGTGGCGATGGAGACTGCAAAGACGAAGATCCCCCGTGTAGCCTCGGCAGAATGTTGGGGCAAGTGCTGTTAGCGAGTAATAGCCACCTATGAAAGCCGGCACTGTGGCACACGAGAGGGTGGGTGGGTGGCCAGCACCACACCCGGCCGCCTTTGTCTCCCACGTGGCGATGTTTCACGCACCGCACCAGGGACTCAATCGAGGCTGAGTCTACCTAGGGGAGGCCCAGGGCCAGTTCAGATAATCAATGCGCACACAAAGGCAAAGATCCCCCGTATAGCCTTTGCAGGCTGTTGGGGCAAGTGCTGTTAGCGAGTAGCAGCACCTATGAAGGCCGCCACGGAACACGACGGTGTGTTTGTGTGTTTGTGTGTGTTTGTGTGTGTTTGTGTGTTCGTGTTGTTTGTGTGTGTTTGTGTGCGTTTGTGTGTTTGTGTGTACGTGTGTTTTCGTGTGTGTGTTTGTGTGTTGTGTGTGTGTTTGTGTGTATGTGTGTTNGTGTGTGTGTGTGTTTGTGTGTTCNTGTGTGTGTGTGTGTGTCTGTGTGTTTGTGTTTGTTGTGTGTGTTTGTGTGTATGTGTGTACGTGTGTGTTGTTTGTGTGTGTTTGTGTATTTGCGTGTATGTGTGTGTTTGTGTATATGTATATGTGTGTTCGTGTGTGTGTGTCTGTGTGTTTGTGTGTGTTTGTGTGTGTCTGTGTGTTTGTGTGTGTTTGTGTGTGTTTGTGTGTTTGCGTGTATGTGTGTGTTTGTGTATATGTGTGTTTGTGTGTTCGTGTGTGTGTGTGTGTCTGTGTGTTTGTGTGTGTTTGTGTGTATGTGTGTATGTGTGTGTTTGTGTGTGTATGTGTGTTTGTGTGTGTTTCTGTGTGTTTCTGTGTTTGCGTGTGTTTGTGTGTGTTTGTGTGTGTTTGTGTGTATGTGTGTGTGTGTGTGTTTGTGTGTTTGCGTGTATTTGTGTGTGTGTGTTTGTGTGTATGTGTGTTTGTGTGTGTTTTACCTACGTGACTTTACCGAAAAACCCAAGAATATGAATCCTTGCAGTCACGAAAGCTTCAAATCAAGGATGCGTAACTCTGTTGACTCGATCGCGTTGTGCGTACGATCGCCACTGCCTTCCCTCATACATGCGTCGCGTTATGTCTGATTCACATTACGAAAAAATAACAAACGGCGTCATAGCCGGAGGGACTGTGCCGTGCACTGTGTATGTAACAGGAAGAGGATTCCTCCACAACTCTGGCTGTCACCTGATGATGCTGGTTGTTGCTTTAATTACCGGCAAAAGGTCACGGCTACTCAAATTGTAAATGTTGTAGTGGGTTTTCTCTCCAACACACAACCAGTTAGTGCTCAACTAGTATACTACACTATACACTACACACTAAACTACTATACACTACACTATACAATACACTACCTCTCCAACACAAAACCGGTTAGTGTTGAACTAGTATACTACACTATACGTCATGGTACTCGAATTGTCAATGTTGTAGTGGGTTTACTCTCCAACAGACAACCTGGTGTGTGCTGTACTAGTAACGAATTGTCAATGTTGTAGTGGGTTTAACTCTCCAACACACAACCGGTTAGTGCTGTACTAGTAACAAATTGTCAATGTTGTAGTGGGTTTACTCTCAAACAGACAACCTGGTGTGTGCTGTACTAGTAACGAATTGTCAATGTTGTAGTGGGTTTAATCTCAAACAGACAACCTGGTGTGTGTTGTACTAGCAACGAATTGTCAATGTTGTAGTGGGTTTAATCTCAAACAGACAACCTGGTGTGTGCTGTATTAGTAACAAATTGGCCAAATTTTGTTCACGTGACAAACCTTACTAATTGGCTGTGTCAGTTGGTGGTGGTGGCGGGTTTAACGACACATTTATACTTTCACGATCTAACCCAAAAATACCTTTATTATGGATAATATTCTTAGGTTTTTTCGGTAAAGTCACGTAGGTAAAACATTTAAATTTATAAAAGTAAAATAAAAAATAAATACAAAATTATTTCCGTCTTGAAGGCGGAAGCTTGTGTTGCCTCCGAAACGTCGTGATTTTTTTTATTTTTTTATTTTACTTTAATTAATAAAAATTTTACCTACGTGACTTTACCGAAAAAAACCTGAGAATATAAATCCTTGCAGTCACGAAAGCTTCAAATCTAGAATGGATAATATTGTTCGCGAATGCACTACTGCATGTGAAACCACTGCGTACATTGCTGTTGTTATCCACCGGACTGTGGCCAACGTTGTTTTCCCCTCCCGCAGCGGTGCGTCAGGCGGAGGCAGGCTGTGGTGCTGCCATCGGGCCTCAGGGTGTGCCCTCATCAGTCGCTCCAGGAGCTCAGGATGACCCACCTCGCCCACTACAAGCTGCGCAGTTGAGTGGCGAGCCACGATTTCCTGTGGCGCATCTTCTTGGTTCTTTCGGTAAAGTCACGTAGAATGGAAATAATAAATTAATAAAAATAAAACATAATAAAATATTTTATTTGTATTATTTTAATAAAAATAAAACATCATAAAATTTCGATTTAAAGCTTTCGTGACTGCAGGGATTCATCTTCTTGGTTCTTTCGGTAAAGTCACGTAGAATGGAAATAATNAAATAATAAATAAAACATCATAAATAATTCTCACGAAGTTTCGGCCACAACGCAAGAGCCGTCCTCCATCTGAGGACGTCTGCTTGCGTTGTGGCCGAAACGTCGTGAGAATTATTTTATTATGTTACATTTTTATTATTTTATTATTTCCATTCTACGTGACTTTACCGAAAGAACCAAGAAGATGAATCCCTGCAGTCACGAAAGCTTTAAATCGAATTTCCTGTGGCTCGTTTTTCAGTTTTTAGTTTTAGCCGCCTCTCGACGAGTCTGCATGCCCCAGCGACGCCCCACGCCCTCGCAGCAAGGAGAGGGCCCCCGAGTTTGATTCCCGACACAGATGTGCGTGTACGTCTGCTCTACGATAACGCAGCGTGTTGCTTTCACGACGCGAATCGGATATAACTTAGGAGGACCCTCTGAGTCTCGAGACCCATCAACGCTCCCCTGGGTAAACGAGCCTCGTAGTAATAATAATACAAATATAATTAGACGGCATGTGGCCGCATCTGCCAGCAGGAAAGCTTTGCTTCTGGCTTCAACACAAATTTAATTCCACACTTTTATTGCCTTCGATCATCAGGCAAGCTCAACCTCCACAGGCCCATCACTTCCTCTTTAGGCCCCGCACCTTCCTATGTAGGCCCCGCCTATCTGTGTTTAGGCCCACCCCTCCCCGGGACACACGCGGGGTTGGGCTGGTATGGGTAGTGGTGGGGGTTGTCGAAGGGGGAGCGGAGTGTGAGCAGCAGTGGGGTAGTGGTGGTTGAGGTCTGTAGAGGTAGGGTGGGTGGGGTCAGTAAGGGTAGTGGTGGGTGGGCTCCCTACGTGTCTCTCTCTTTCTCATCATCATCACGGTGGCTAGGATATATGAACTACCTTGCCTGGTATACAGGAGGTCGTAGGTTCGATCCCAACCCTGCCTCGCCCTGTATATTTGGAGTTTGCGTCTCTCTCTCTGCCTCACCGTGGTAGCGTGGGTTTTTCTCCGCATCCTCCGGTCTTCCTCTCCACATTTAGAATCAACATCACGCGTTCAGAGCATTTGGCTGCTGCCATACATTCCCACGTGAAAACAACGACGACGATGAGCCGACTTCGTTGAGCTTCGTTTGTGATAGCCAGGTTCGCTTCCGATTAAAGAGCTCCACAGCCCAGTTGGCCCTTTTACTTGGTGACATAAAACATTGTTTATACTAGTAGTAGGTTTTAACCCTTTAAACTGGTACAAAACTGACACTTTATACAAGGCATCATGTTTGCAATAACCACAACACAAGCAGTCAAAATGCAAACAAAAAGAAACAACTCTGATAATGGTAATGATATGCACTGTCCTTGAAGTTGATTGGTCCACACCGAGACAGCTTTTCTTAGCGCCTAGTCTCCATTGGTGTTGGACCAGATGACGCCAAAAGGCATACAACTCAAAAACAGCGCACTATCAGAGTATTGAGAGCCGGGGTAAGCATTTACACTATGAGACCTCCTTTACCAGTGGCAAAATATAGTAGTAGGTTAAAACCTACTACTAATTTTGCCACTGGTAAAGGAGGTCTCATAGTGTAATTGTTTATACTCTTTGGTTCTTTCGGTGAAGTCATGTAGGTAGNAAAAACAGATCACGACGTTTCGATCGCAACACAAGCAATCGTCATCAGGTGGGACAACCGCGGCAAGAAAAAACTGCTGAAGTTGTTGTTGCGCTATCGAAACGTCGTGGTCTATTATTTTTCTACCCACGTGACTTTACCGAAAGAACCAAAGAATATGGATTCTTGCAGTCACGAAAGCTTCAAATCAACATTGTTTATAGTTTCTACGTTTCCAGTGTTGCCTTTAATCCCAACTTGGCCACCCCGCACGGAAGGCCTTCCGGCACTGTCGCGTGGGAGGAATTACGCGCCGTGAACCGAGACGCGTGTCCGAACGGATTGGCGTTGGTCCACTTCGACGAGTCTTCTCGAAGTCGAATTTCGATTTGCGGCGGCTGACCCTGACTGCCTCGCCCCAGCGTGCCAGGACGCGGTGTGGGAGGCGTTCCGAGTGTTCTGGGACCACGTGCCGGAGCGCCGAGTACCGCTCCTGGCTGGCGGAGTGCCTGCATGGTCGCACCAGCGCCGCGGGATCGGCGCCGCCTTCAGCGCCTCCGTCGAGCACGCGCAGCTCCTCGACAAGGTGGGGCGGTCACGCACTCGCACGTACGTACACACTCACTCACGCACTCACTCGCTAAAGGGGTCACTTATGCGCTCACGTACGTACACACTCACGCACTCACTCACGCGCTCACGCACTCGCTCACGCACTCATGTACGCACTCACTCACGCACTCACTCACGCGCTCACGCACTCATGTATGCACTCACTCATGCACTCACTCACGCACTCACTCACACACTCACGCACTCACTCACGCACTCACTCACGGACTCACGCGCTCATGCACTCACTCACGCACTCACTCACGGACTCACGCGCTCACGCACTCACTCACGCACTCATGTACGCACTCACTCATGCACTCACTCACGCACTCACGCACTAACTCACTCACACACTCACTGACTCACGCGCTCACGTACTCACTCACGCACTCATGTACGCACTCAGTCATGCACTCACTCACGCACTCACGCGCTCACGTACACACTCACTCACACGCTCATCACTCACGCACTCACTCACGTACTCACTCAGCACTCACTCACACTCACTCATGCGCTCACTCACGCGCTCACTCACTCACGCACTCACTCACGCACTCACGTACACACTCACGCGCTCACTCACGCGCTCACTATGCGCTCACGCATGTGCTCACGAACTCACACACTCACTCACGCACGTGCACTCATTCACGCACGCACGCACGTGTGTGTCCCATAGATTCACACAGAGATCCATAAGCTCAAATAGAGACTCACAGAGGCCCAAATAATCACGTAAAAACCGAGACTCACAGAGACCCTTGAACTCACACAGATATGCATAGACTCGCATAGACATCTTTTGACGTGCAGATACCTATAGACCTACATAGAGACCCATAACCGGGTTCACAAATCTCGTGCGGTGAAGTTCAAAGCCCAGTCACCAATGACTGCAACAACAGCAAAAAAACGTGACATTTAAATTTGATTTTTCACTTAATTCCTTAGAGGTAACTCTTTGATATCCGCTTCCACTGACGTTCCATGTGTTAGCCAGAGTGTCACTTGAACATCTCAGAGGTGGATTTGTGATATCCGCTTCCACGGACCGTTCCGTGTGTTAGCCAGAGTGTCACTTGAACATCTCAGAGGTGGATTTGTGATATCCGCTTCCACGGATCGTCCCGTGTGTTAGCCAGAGTGTCACTTGAACATCTCAGAGGTAACTCTGTGATATCCGCTTCCACAGGCAGTTCGTGTGTTAGCCAGAGTGTCACTTGAACATCTCAGAGGTGGCTCTTTGATATCCGCTTCAACGGACCGTCCCGTGTGTTAGCCAGAGTGTCACTTGAACATCTCAGAGGTGGCTCTGTGAGATCCGCTTCCACGGATCGTTCTGTGTTAGCCAGAGTGTCACTTGAACAACTCAGAGGTGGCTCTGTGAGATCCGCTTCCACGGACGTTCCGTGTTTAGCCAGATGTCACTTGAACATCAGAGGTGGCTCTGTGAGATCCGCTTCCACGGAGTTCGTGTGTTAGCCAGAGTGTCACTTGAACAACTCAGAGTGGCTCTGTGAGATCCGCTTCCACGACGTCCGTGTGTTAGCCAGAGCGTCACTTGAACATCTCAGAGTGTTCTGTGATATCCGCTTCCACGGGCCATTCCGTGTGTTAGCCAGAGCGGATTCTTGTCTCAGCGACGACGATGATGACACGGGGAAGAAGCGAGATCGCGATCGTCGCGGACGCTTTTCGGGGGTAGAAATGATAAGGCACCAAACACTCTAATGACGCCGACAGAAACGCGGGGGGTTCACGGCCAACGTTTGGCTCCAATTCTCCCGACCGCGCATCGCCCTCGCTTGTTTAGTTTGAGCTCCGCGAGCCGGTTAATGTCCCATTCGCCCTGAATTATGCAGCAAATTTGTTAAGCACGCCACCGCTACCACCTCCAGCACTGCCACCGCCAGCACCGCCACCTCCACCACCACCGCCTTCACAACCTTCACCACCACCTCCACCACCGCCAACGCCTTCACCACCGCCACCACCTCTACCACCACCACCTCTATCACCACCACCACCGCCGCCACCACCTCTACCATCACCACCGCCACCACCTCTACCACCTCTAACACCACCTCTGCCACCACCACCGCCACCACCGCCACCATCCCAATAACCACCGCCACACCTCTACCACCACCTCTACCATCACCACCACCGCCACCACCTCTACCATCACTACCGCCACCACCTATACCACCACCGCCACCACCTCTACCACCACCACCGCCACCACCTCTACCACCACCACTGCCACCACCTCTCCCATCACCGCCACCACCACCGCCACCACCTCTACCACCCCAATCACCACCGCAGCAACAATAAATCCACCGGCGATGTTGTTTGTATTTTTTTCTCCGTTCCTTTGTTTGCCAATAACAGCGCGGCCGCTCTTGGTGACATTTCGCGACAATTTCGGCTGCGCACACAAAGACAAAGGTCCCCCCCCCCTGTAGCCTCTAACAAACTGCTGGGGCAAGTGCTGTTAGCGAGCGGCACCTATGAAGACCGGCAGCGGCACACGAGCGGATGGGTGGCCAGCACGACGCCCGGCCGCCTTTGTCTCTCAGTTGCCGATGTTTAACACGCAATGCACCAGGTACTCGTTTTAGGCTGAGTCTACCTAGGGGAGGCACGGGACCGGTTCACGTAATCGTCACTGGGTGTTGGTGGCTATAAGTGGGAATCGAACTCGGGTCACCAGGTTTGTAGCGCAGCGCGCTAACAGCTACACTACCGCTCCCCACACACACGCGCACACGCACACACGCGCACGCACACACGCACACATACACACACGCACACACACGCACACACACACGNACACACACGCACACACGCACACACANGCATNCAAACACACACACACACACGCACGCACACACACACGCTCGCTGCCCCTAACCTTTCCCGCGTGCATCCGTCTCATTGGCGGACGACAGTAATCGTCCGAGCCGGGGGGCCCCCGGAGGCCGCTTTAACGAGAGGCGCAATTACCGCGCAGCTCCCACTCGACGCTGGTTCAGGCGCGACGGGGAACGACGTCCGTCAATTTCCGTTCACGGCCCCACCCCCTCGCCCCCTTGATGCAACGGAGGAGAAGTTTTGACTTGCGTCTCTCCGAGGCCCGTCGTCGCAGAGAGGGACAACTTTTGGATACGCGCGTGGGTCCATGCTGGCACGCGGGCCGTGCGTTAGCCTCGCCGTTGATGATCGGAGGATGGGTGAGAGTGTGGGTGAGTGACTGCGCTCAGGAGGGTGGCGTTTGTGCGCAGACTTCCCTATATGACATCTTAACAACAGTCTGGACCACTAGACGGCTTCCGCAGGATTGGAAGGATGCCCTTGTGGTCCCCTCTTTAAGAAGGGGGACCGCACAGACTGTAACAACTACAGGGCATCTCACTCCTCAGTGTGCCGGAAAAGGTGCTGGCAAGGATTATTCAACATCGCCTTGCTAGGCACGCTGAGGAGAGGCTTGCGGAGCCCCAATGCGGTTTCAGGAAAGGGCGGTCCTGCACAGATGCCCTACAGCAGAGGTGTAGGGAATTCCAACAAGACCTACATCTCTGCTTATTTGACCTGGTCAAGGCCTATGATACCATCAGTAGGCCTGGGCTCTGGTTGTTCTTCATGCTTTCGGAGTCCCCGACCCTCTGCTCACGATCATTATAAACCTTTATGATGGTGAGTGGTCCCGGGTTAAACTACGTGGCCGGGAGTCAGAGCCTTTCCCTATACACCTTGGGGTGCGACAGGGGTGTCCTCTGGCTCCCACATTTAACATCTATTTTGACCGCGTAGTTCGTGAAGCCTTCAATAGCTGTACCGGGGAATTTCCATCTGGTACAGATAGTATGGGAATTGACGGCAGGAACTTCTTGACGGGTAACACACTTTTATTAAATCCTTCAGGTATCACAATACAACGTGTGGTCTTCCTTCTTCCTCCGACACACTCCACTAATCTCGTGTAAGCTCTAGGCCTCTGGCTACACACCATACACTCGACTCGTGTAAGCCCTATGCCTCTGGCTACACAATACACTCGACTCGTGTAAGCCCTATGCCTCTGGCTACACAATACACTCGACTCGTGTAGACCTATGGCTACACAATACACTCGACTCGTGTAAGCCCTATGCCTCTGGCTACACAATACACTCGACTCGTGTAGACCTATGGCTACACAATACACTCGACTCGTGTAAGCCCTATGCCTCTGGCTACACTATACACTCGACTCGTGTAGACCTCTGGCTACACACACTACACTCGCCTCTGGGTTACACAGAGTCCCGGTCCCCTTAGGACAGCGGGCTAGGTACCGCAGGGCTCTAGGTCTTCATCCCCGTCTTCATTCTTCGCTGGTTACACACTGCCCTACGCCTGTGTGCATCCCCTTTTATAGCCCCTGCTCACGAGAGGCGGAGCTGATGCGTCCATTCAGCATGAGCATCGCTCCTTAATAAACCAATCACGACGCACTCTCTTTACGATCCGGTTTCCCCAGCGCGTGTTAACACTCCTCCACCAATCCCACCGCGCTGCCACCCGGTCACTCCCTCTCAGCATATCACCGTCCACAGCCAATCAGTACCCCGTAACCCACGACCCCGCGCTGACCCCTGATCCTCCACCGTCAGCGCGCGTCACCACCTACACAGCCAATCCTCACACACTGTGCATACGATCCTTAATCCCAGCGCGTATCACCTCTACATCACCCCCTCCCACATAGCTTGCAGCCGGCCCGGCTGTTAACCTACAACACAACATAACGCAACGCAGTAATAAAGAACTCCCCATCCCAGTGTGCCCCGTAACACAACAACAACAACATAACACAACCTTAAATACGAAGCAATATACAGCCCGACGAACAACACAATAAAAGCGAACACCGTAAAACGAACGCGCCAAGTGTCACCGCGACCCACGCAGTGCCGAGGCGCTCCGGCTGCCTCGACTCCGCACGTGGTAGATTACACAAAGTAGCGCGACCTAGCGCGAGTCCGTCTGGCCGGTCCGTCGTATGGAACGGACGTTGGCGACCGTCCGGTGTCTCCGGCAGCTCTAGACGGCACGGATCGGGCCTGGAAGAACCGGCCCCGCCGTGGAGATCCGGCCGCCGGTGGTCGGCAGCAGTCAGTTCCGAGACACCTGGGAGCGGGTCAGGCGGAGACATGTGAGGAGCAGGCAAGGACAACTCCCCCTCAGGGTCGTCGGTCACGTCACATGCTCGGCCCTCACGACACAAGGGGAGGCCATACGGAGGCGAGAACGGTTTCAGTCGGGAGGGGTGGACGTACCAACGGCGTTTCCCCCATTTGATCTGAACGCACTGGGGCGCGCAACCCGCACGACTTCCACGGGTCCCCGCCACGGCTTCAACAATTTAGGTGACGTGGCCAAAGGTGCCTGAGGGCAATGCAGCCAGGCCTTGTCACCTGGTTCCCAATTGTGCACGGATACCTTCCGTGCCCGCAACCGCTCGTTCGCAATTTGGCGAGCCCGCGAATTAAGCCGTGCGGCCTCCCTTGCCTCTGTCAGTTTATGAATATTAAATTTAATATGCTCTGCCAATTTAGAATTAGTTCGTGGTGCGGGCAGACCCAGCTGCGTTTCCATGGGCGGGTCGGCTTCCCGGCCGTACATTAGAAAAACGGGGAAAACCCCGTAGCTGCATGGGGGCCATTCTATACGCAGCAAGGACCCAGGGACCTGCAGGTCCCAATCAACATGCGACTCACACACCTGCTGGCACAGCATAGAGGTCAATGTCCTGTTAAGCCTCTCCACCATCCCGTCCGTCTGCGGGTGGTACGGGGAGGTACGCACCTTTTTGGTACCCAACAGGTCGCACACCTCCTGCAGTAATTTACTCGNAAAATTTTTCCCTTGGTCAGTCAGCAAGCGTTCGGGAGCCCCTTGTCCAGGACGTAGCCCTGGACAAAGGCGTCCGTCACAGCCGCCGCCGACTGGTTGGCGAGTGGCCACGCCATAGGCCACCGGGTAAAATATTCGACCCCCACCAACAGGTATTTATTACCCCTAGGCGTGACCGGGAAGGGCCCCAGAATATCGAGTGCAACGAGCTCGTTAATGCGCGAGACCTGAATAGATTGCAGCGGTGGATTAGCTGCCACGGGCGGTGGTTTCCGTCTGGCGCACTCAACACAACCCTTTAGAATATTCGCCACATCACCCCCCATTCCCGGCCAATAATAGTCACGCTGAAGCAGGGCAAGCGTTTTGTTAACTCCCAAATGCAAGAGGCGTTCGTGTGCGGCCAAGACAACCTTCCCCCTTACAGCAGAAGGCACCACAATCGAATGCCGCCGGGACAAACTGTCCCATCTCATCAACAGGCCCTGCTTAAGCTCGTAGGAGCCAGTTCGGTCGTGGCTACCTTCGGAACCCTCCGTCTTCCGGCGCAATGCCAGCAGGGAGCTGTCCGCCATTTGGAGACGGCCCCACTCACTCAACGACAGTGAGAGCAGCGAGTCCTGACCCCTGGGGTAGCGGACCATCCCCAATTGGTGTGCTCGCGGTCGCAACCAACGCCTCCCTACCTTCCGTAACCGGAGGTTTACAGCGCGCCGATCCCGATAAGCACGCACATTTGTGACAAGGCAACAACCGCGACAGGGCATCGGCATTCGTGTGTCGCAACCCTTTACGGTACGTAGTCGTGAACTGATAGTCCTGAAGGACTTCCAACCAACGCGACAATTGGCCCGAGGGCTGGGCAACCCGTAATGAATACTGGAGCGCCGCATGGTCCGTCCGGACCGTGAAATGACGACCATAGAGATATGGCCTGAATTGTTGTACAAAAAAAACAATGGCAAGTAGTTCACGACGGGTGACGCAGTAGCGCTGCTCTGCCGGCGACAACACCCTGCTACCATAGGCGACCACCCGTTCGACCCCTCCAATGACTTGGGACAGCACCCCCCAATGCCCGTGTTGCTAGCATCCGTGTCTAGCAAGAAGGGACTCTCGAAGTCCGGATAGCGCAAGGGTGGGGCCCTTACCAAGGCGTCCCGGAGGGAGCAGAATGCAGCCTCCTCCTCCGGCCCCCACCGGAACTTCACTCCTTTTGCCGTTAAAGCGTGCAAGGGCTTCGCAATGGTGGCGAAGTGCTCAACGAATCGGCGATAATACGAAGCAAAACCGATGAAACTGCGCACGTCTGACACTGACGTGGGCGTCGGCCACGAACTGACACAGTCCGTCTTCGCAGGATCGGTAGAAATCCCCGAAGAGTCGACAATGTGACCCAAATACCTCACAGATTTTCGAAAAGATGGCATTTGGCCGGTTTAAACTTTAATTTAGCCGATCGCATTCGCAAGAACACCCCTCTCAATCGCTGGAGGTGTTCCTCGAACGTTTTACCGAAAACAATGACATCGTCAAGGTAAATGAGGCACGTTTCCCACTGCAAGCCCGACAAAACCAATTCCATAAGACGCTGAAACGTCGCAGGAGAGGAGTGAAGTCCCATGGGTAACCGGTTAAACTGAAACAGGCCCCTGGAGTCCGGAATGCAGTCTTAGGCTTAGACTCCTCATCGAGTGGCAACTGCCAAAATCCGGACAATAAATCAAGAGTCGAAAAGTATCGCGCACCGGACAATGCGTCGAGAGACTCGTCCATCCTGGGAGCGGATACGCGTCGGCCACCGAGATCTTATTCAGGCGGCGGAAATCGACGCAAAATCGCAGGGACCCGTCCTGCTTTTTAACGAGCACAATAGGTGCTCCCCAAGGACTGGAAGAAGGCGAAATAATGTCGGCTTCCAGCATATCGTTAACCGCCGACTGAACATGTTCCTTCTCAGCAGGACTCAGTCGGAAGGGATTTTGCCTGACGGTGCCGCATCGCCCGTTTCAATGTGGTGCGTAGCAGGTCCGTGCATCCGATATCATACTTATGTTTACTGAAGACATCCGAAAATTCAATCAGCAACCGCGCAACGCGCCCAACTGTACCGCTGACAAATCGTCAGAGTCCGCGCACAGCATATTAATCCAATCTAGGTCCTCCTTTGATGGTACGCTATTCGTGGGGCTCGGATCAACCTGCGCAACCAGCCTCTCCTCCGCAGGGACCCGTGCCGCGTGAGCCAGCACGGTGCCCTGCTGAATGACGGCCGGCCGCGCCCCAGCGTTTAAAACCATGACAAACGGATCCCTGTCTGCCCCAACCAAAGTGTGAGCCACCGATAAATCGAGACCTCCAACAGCCCTATTAGAAGGACCCAAAAGCATGGCCTGTTCCGAGGCCTCCTTCCCCATGGCTTCCGTAACCGGAGGGGAACCAACATTTGTGAACCCGGGGGCACGTGCACGGTCTGTGTTGCTAACGCCTGAATGGTAGCGCACGCCGTCCGAATTACATTAGGGCTCGTCAAAAATGAAATACGGCGACCCGATGGCAGTTCAATGCAACGCTGATCAACGAGAATTTTGATGGGCATTTTCGCCAAAAAATCAGTGCCCAATAGGCAAGGAACCGCCAGGAAGATGAAACGAAAACGGGTCCCGACAATTTGATATCACCAATGCAAATGGACGCCCTAATCTGACCGATAATGCCCCAACGATCCCCCGTTAGCGGCGTAAAACGGCACATCGACCGGAAGAAGCGGACGACATTGTACCGGGAGAATATTATAAATGAGATCCGAAATAATAGTCGCCGATGCCCCGTGTCCACTAACACCCTGACCTCGACCCATCAATCGATCCGGTAACGACGGATGAACCCGCTGAGGCAGCCACAATTCTGTGCCCCAATTCCGACCATTTAATGTCTCCCCCGGTCCCGGCCGAACCCCCTCTCCGAACCGAATCTCCGAACTCTACTCGGCTCTCCCTCGTCGCAACGCGACGACCCATACGTGTCGAGTATGCGGGCCAAGCATGTGAGGTGCCGCGACTTGCCGGGGTTTGCAGTGATGACTTGGGGCCTTGGTCGTCGTCCAGCCGAGGTCCCATGGCGCGCTGACGTGGGGCCCGGCAACCGGAGGCCACGTGGCCACGAAGGCCGCAGTTATAGCAGGTGATGACAGTAGTCGGAGATCTCGGTTGCTCCAGCTTGCGGGCCGCTCGCAGAGGCGAACGACCCCCGACCTCCAGTCCCCGCTCGTCCGCGATGAACGCGTCCTCTCGTGGGCTGACGACTTGGGGCACGGTGTCAACCGGAGCCGGAGTTGAGGCCACGGCAGCGTTGCAGACGACCCCCTGCTTTCGTTGGAGGACCTCGTGCGCTTGCATGCTCGTGGCGACCCGTAATGAAGAAATATCGGTGTCGTCGGCCGTGTTGATGGGGACCCCAGGTCCTGCGCCAACTTGAGCAGCTGCTCCAAAACCATCGCATCTTGGCCCTCCTCGTCCATACGAGGGAACGCGGCGTCAGCGAGAGCGAGCAACGCCGTGCGGTAGGCGAGCACGGTCTCCGTGTCCGCCTTCCGTCTTGCGTAGAAATGATGGCGGCACGCCGAGGGCGGACCGTAGACTTTTGCCATGAGAGCCAGCGCATCCTTGAGCGTGGAGCGGTCCGACCTGCGTGCGGACGTGAAGGCCGCGAGCGCGTTGTCGTCCAGCATGGCAGGCAGCGCCCGCAGTGCCGTAGCGTCGGACCAGGCGGACATCTCTTGATGCGCCAAAAATCTGCGCTGAAATAGGCTCCAATCCCCGCCTTCCGCCTTGAATGCTGACAACGTGGAAGGCGCTGCTGAAAATAAAGTCGTCCTCCTCCTCGTGCTTCCTCTCTGCCCCCCGTCGGTGTGTAAGATGGCGGCCCAGCGGCGGGTGTGTAATGGCGGTCCGCGCGCGCGTTGGTGACGTCAGCGGCCGCGCATGGAGAACCGCTGCACGTGGTGATGGCCGTTCCGCCAAAAGTTGGAGCGGATGAAACGGCGGAATCGCCAAATCGTTTTGGCGGGAATCTGCAGAGCGACCCTGTAGCACGTCGGCCGCCGTCCCCGCTCCTCCCGACGAGCTGATCTCCGCCAAGATGGACGCGGCGGCGAGCAGCAGGTCCGCCAGACGGGAGTGTGCCTCGCGAAGCACGGTGTCAGTCCCCCGTCTCTCGTCCGGCGCCGTCGGTGGATCCTGCCCGTGGGCAGCTCCTCTTCCTCACCCCTGATGCCCGCTGGCCCGCGTCGTCGAGGTTGTCCTCGTGGTCAATCCCGTGGGTCCGACGGTTCCTCCTTGTATCCATGCTTGGAGGACCGTTTCACTTCTGACGCCAGTTGAAGTATGGGAATTGACGGCAGGAACTTCTTGACGGGTAACACACTTTTATTAAATCCTTCAGGTATCACAATACAACGTGTGGTCTTCCTTCTTCCTCCGACACACTCCACTAATCTCGTGTAAGCTCTAGGCCTCTGGCTACACACCATACACTCGACTCGTGTAAGCCCTATGCCTCTGGCTACACAATACACTCGACTCGTGTAAGCCTATGCCTCTGGCTACACAATACACTCGACTCGTGTAGACCTATGGCTACACAATACACTCGACTCGTGTAGACCTCTGGCTACACAATACACTCGACTCGTGTAGACCTATGGCTACACAATACACTCGACTCGTGTAGACCTCTGGCTACACTATACACTCGACTCGTGTAGACCTCTGGCTACACACACTACACTCGCCTCTGGGTTACACAGAGTCCCGGTCCCCTTAGGACAGCGGGGCTAGGTACCGCAGGGCTCTAGGTCTTCATCCCGTCTTCATTCTTCGCTGGTTACACACTGCCCTACGCCTGTGTGCATCCCCTTTTATAGCCCCTGCTCACGAGAGGCGGAGCTGATGCGTCCATTCAGCATGAGCATCGCTCCTTAATAAACCAATCACGACGCACTCTCTTTACGATCCGGTTTCCCCAGCGCGTGTTAACACTCCTCCACCAATCCCACCGCGCTGCCACCCGGTCACTCCCTCTCAGCATATCACCGGTCCACAGCCAATCAGTACCCCGTAACCCACGACCCCGCGCTGACCCTGATCCTCCACCGTCAGCGCGCGTCACCACCTACACAGCCAATCCTCACACACTGTGCATACGATCCTTAATCCCAGCGCGTATCACCTCTACACAGATATAATGGGAGGTTGATCGACGCCCGGGTGCGATCAAGGGATGGCTCCCTATTGGTCAACCACGTTATGTTTGCTGATGATTTGGTAATAGCTGCTCATTCAGAAGAGGAGTTGGAGACGCTGATGCTGAGACTGGAGCGTGCCACTAAGAGGTGGGGCCTTACCATCAGCCCCACCAAAACTAAGCACCTGCCTGGGTATTTTGTACCATCGGACACTCCACCCCACAACTCCCAATCGGCGATGGGCAGTAGTGAGAGAGTGGAGAGTTTACCATACCTGGGCAGTGTGCTTATGACCGGCTCCAGTTTAACAGCAGAGGTCTCACTCCGAATCAGTCGAGCGGCAATATCTTTTCATCGGTTGCGTAACGCTGTGTGGAAGCTACCTGGTCTGTCGCTCCACACGACGCTTCAGGTCTTCTCGGCCACAGTCATTCCCTCCCTTCTCTACGCTTGCGAAACGTGGACGCCCCTAATGGAGCATCTTCGCCAGTTGGAAACATTTAGGCTGGCCTGCCTATGATCCATCCTGGGTTTAACCAGGCTGGATTGTGTGAGGAGCTCACAAATCCTTGAAAGATCTGGGCAAAGTCCCATCGGTGAGCTCCTTCCGGCAGGCAAGGCTGCGTTGGCTGGGTCATGTAGCCCGCATGCCCAGCCACCGCATGCCTAAACAGCTTTTGTTCGGCCGGATCGAGGGGCTAAACGGGCGCGGCACGGGCTAGAGAAGAGATGGAGTGATGTGGTGCAGGAGGACGTGGAGCTGAGTGGACTTGGTACCAGCGGTGTCAAGATCGGCCTCTGTGGAGGAGGCTCGTGAAGGACGCTACTGGGCAGTTGGAGGCAGTCGCCCTCCAACAACAACGGAGGGCGGAGGAGCGACGCTCACAACAACGAGTGGAGCGCCGGGTGGCTAAAGCACACCAAGTTGGCACAGTAGGGGCGCAGGTGGTGCATCAACCAGTCATCTCGGTCAATCGACCCCTGGCACCTGCTGGTCTGCCCGTGACCTCCTGCCAGCGGGCGTTCGACACTTCACGTGGCCTCAAGGTGCACATGGCCTGGCACAAGCGTCGTGGTGACGTCACCGCCACTTAGTGGCGAATGGCGGTTGTTGTGTGAGTGGGTGAGTGACTGAGTGGGTGAGTGTGTGTGAGTGAGTGAGTGAATGTGTGAGTGGGTGAGTGACTGTGTGAGTGGAGTGAGTGACTGTGTGAGTGTGTGAGTGGGTGTGAGTGGGTGAGTGACTGTGTGAGTGGGTGAGTGGCTATGTGTGGTTGAGTGACTGTGTGAGTGAGTGAGTGACTGTGTGAGTGGGTGAGTGACTATGTCAGTGGGTGAGTTACTGTGTGAGTGGATGAGTGACTATGTGAGTGGGTGAGTGACTGTGAGTGGGTGAGTGACTATGTGAGTGGGTGAATGACTGTGTGAGTGGGTGAGTGACTGTGTGAGTGGGTGAGTGGCTAAGTGAGTGGGTGAGTGACTATGTGAGTGGGTGAGTGACTGTGTGAGTGGGTGAGTGACTGTGTGAGTGGGTGAGTGACTGTGTGAGTGGGTGAGTGACTGTGTGAGTGGGTGAGTGACTATGTGAGTGGGTGAGTGTGTGAGTGGGTGAGTTACTGTGTGAGTGGTGTGAGTGACTGTGTGAGTGGGTGAGTGACTATGTGAGTGGGTGAGTGACTGTGTGAGTGGGTGAGTGACTGTGTGAGTGGGTGAGTGACTATGTGAGTGGGTGAGTGACTGTGTGAGTGGGTGAGTGACTGTGTGAGTGGGTGCGTGACTATGTGAGTGGGTGAGTGACTATGTGAGTGGGTGAGTGACTGTGTGAGTGGGTGAGTGACTGAGTGTGAGTGACTGTGTGAGTGGGTGAGTGACTGTGGAGTGGGTGAGTGACTGTGTGAGTGGGTGCATGACTATGTGAGTGAGTGACTATATGAGTCTATGTGTGTACGTGGAACTTCTTTCGCACCGCACGTAGCCAAACGCGCTAATATGAGGTCCGGTGAAGGACAACAAACTAAACACACGAAACGCAGTTGCACAGAAATAGTTTGTCAATCTGGACGACGACGACGATTTAAAAGTGGAACCACAGCTCCCAGTGCCGTCCTAATATCGGAAGCGAGAGCGTTCCAGACGGCCGCAGTAAGCGCATCTGTACGCGCGGGACGCGAGGACGACCCGGAAGCTCGCGTGACGATGGTTCGCGCTTCCTTGACAAGATCGGCGAGGTATGGTGGTTCGTTCGTGGCGAGCGCTTGGTGCGTAATGAGTTTGACCTTTTCAATGTGTTCGTCAGGAAACCGGCAGCTGAGCGGGTACCGGACAGACACGGCCGGGTCTTTGTGTTTTTTTCTGGTTTATCCAGGATGTTTCTGTTGTGCGTCATCGCTTTAAGATGTTCTCTGTTCATGTTCTTGTTTGTTACGGTTGCACACGACCCAAGAGTCGCATGGCTCACAGGGCTATACCTAATACATGAAACTTGAAACTTGCAGCACCACGCCACGACCACGTGCCAGACAATTGTGTACGCGCTGCAGTTTGCTAAAAAATCATTTTGCCAGACGTTCCGTAGAGTGGTGAGTTGCAATGATTATGGAGCCTAGTCGATACTCTTACAGCGTGGTGAAGTTTGTTTAATAACCCCCGCCCCCCATATTACTGTAGAGAAGTTCCGACGGGTTTACTCGGAACGGAGGTAAGTTAAGGGCTTTCGCCAGGGTTTATTAAAGCTTATTCTTAGGTTTTTTCGGTAAAGTCACGTAGGTAAAAAATGTAAATTAATAAAGTAAAATAAAAATAAAATAAAAATCACGACGTTTCGGAGGCAACACAAGCTTCCGTCTTCAGGTGTAACCGTCACAGCACGATAGCTGTATCAAGTGAAAGAGATATTTCGGTTCCACCTGAAGACGGAAGCTTGTGTTGCCTCCGAAACGTCGTGATTTTTATTTTAATTTTTTACCTACGTGACTTTACCGAAAAAACCTAAGAATATGAATCCTTGCAGTCACGAAAGCTTCAAATCTAGAATTTATTAAAGCTTATCAATAACACACAGCAGAGTACACAACTCCCAGGGGCTAGGGTCCTACTCTGAGTCGGGTCCCTGCCGGCTAGCTCCGGNCTCTCTCTCTCTCGTGTCGGATCGGAACTCTGCCGACTCCACCGAGCGGAGAGAGAAGCACCTCTACGGCTACCACCGGCTTCTCCCCGACTACCTCTGCCGACTCCACCGACCACCAGACAAAGACACACCACAGNCACCACCACGACGACACAGCAACACACACACGACACACCACAGACACACACACAGACCACCAGCACCTCTACGGCTACCACCGGCTTCTCCCACTCACCACTCGATCCCTCTCTCTACCCTGGTTCCCTCTTCACCCTGCTTACTCTACCCGTTCCAGTGGACGTCACGGGGTCCCTTATACCGGAGACGTGACGTCATCGCACTAACGGCACCCTGACGTCATGTCCCATTTTCTACACTATTACAGTATTATTCTTTTTCGTTTAAAGCTTTCGTGACTGGGGATTCATCTTCTTGGTTCTTTCGTAAAGTCACGTAGAATGGAAATAATAAAATAATAAAAATAAAACATAATAAATTAAATAATTATCACGACGTCGCAAGCAAGCAGCCGTCCTCCTACCTTCACATATCTAATCGCATATCTGCATTTCCCATAAATATGCTAAATTCCTCTTGATATGCAAATTATTTTGTCAAGGCGCTCTTCCCCCTCCATCCCAGCTTAAATAGACGCTCCCAGCCTGGGTGTTCATTCAGATCTGTCTTTCCGACAGACCTGTTCTCCACCTGACGGCTGCTTGCGTTGTGGCCGAAACGTGAGAATTATTTTATTATGTTTTATTTTTATTATTTTATTACTTCCATTCTACGTGACTTTACCGAAAGAACCAAGAAGATATTACAGTATTATTCTTATTAACACAAGTTGGAGAATTTGATATTTTTTTCATCTGAACGGACGCGACGACGGGACTCGCTCGAGGTTCGTTTCGAGTGACCAGTGTGAGATGAGGGTCGTCATGAGGCCAGCAGATAGAGGGGAGAGTCTCAGTTCGTCAAGACTGAGCGACCTCAACTCAACTATCGATTTATTCTCCCAGCAGAAGACCGCCCCACTGAGCTACGTATCTTTTTTAAATCCTTTATATTAAGTTCACTCGCTTGCTTGCTTTGCGCGCTTACGACCGTGCAAATCTTTCGGTCGTTTTTTAACCCACTTCCCGTGATCCAATCGAGCTGACATTTTGCACACAGGCTCGTTGTGCGTGACAATTTATTTTCGTGAAAAAAAATCAAAAATTTTACACTTTTTAATAAAAAATAAATTATATTTATTACCAATTGCTTAATGGTGGCAGGCAATCATCTGACCAATAGGTGGCAGCCATCTCAAGCCAGAGGACGAGAGGACTCTAGCCGCCACGCAATAAAGGATTTATAGTGAAAAACTTTGTTTTTACGGGTTAATTTTTTCGTATTTTTTTTTCTGAAGCCACCCTGGGCCATCGCAGTCGACAGCTCAAACCGAGCGGCTTACCGCCACCGTCCAGAGATGTGCAGCAACAGGCAACTCGACTCGCCATGGCCACAGACACATCCTGGGGGTGCAGCGGACGTGGTGTGCCGGGGTTCAAAGTTCAAAGTTAATTTATTAGTACTCGTAGTTCTTTCGGTAAAGTCACGTAGGTAAAAAAAAAACTTTACCGAAAGAACTAAGAGTATGAATCCTTGCAGTCACGAAAGCTTCAAATCTAGAATTCGTATCAGGTATAGCCCTGTGAGCCATTCGGCTCTTGAATCGGGTGCAACCGCAACAAACAAAAAAACATGAACAAAAACATCTTAAAGTGACTAAGTGCAAACAAAAATCCAAGAAAAGACGCAAAATATTGCAGAAAAAATCACCGTACACCAACAACCCTGTGCAAATATCCCAGTGGGAGGAGGGGGGGGAGTGCCAAGAAACTTAAGATTAATTCCGCCGCCCATTTGAGAGGCATTAAAACGCGATCATAACGGCGATCCATCACTGCGAGAGCCTTTGGCGCGGTTCGTTTATTATTAATAACGCGCGCGGAGGGGAACGCGACCCATTAACAAGACGGCGGCGGCGCGTTGCCAGGCGCGACGTTTGCGTTTGATTCGGGTGGAGAGAAAACAGGGGGGCATCGACATGGAGTAGGGAGAGAGGGGGGGGGGGGTAGAGAGGGGGGTAGAGAGTGAGAGGGGTGAGTGTTGTGTGAGTGGGTNAGTGAGTGAGGGGTAGTGAGAGAGNGACTAGAGAGAGAGGGGAGAGAGAGGGGTAGAGTGAAAACAGGGGGACATTGACGTGGAGTAGGGAGAGAGGGGGTAGAGAGTGACTGTGTGAGTGGGTGAGTGGGTGAGTGACTGTGTGAGTGGGTGAGTGACTGTGTGAGTGGGTGAGTGACTATGTGAGTGGGTGATTGACTGTGTGTGTGTGTGAGTGACTGTGTGAGTGGATGAGTGACTATAATACGTTGAAGTACATGTATGTGATTATGTGAGTGNGTGAGNGACTGTGTGGTGGGGAGGACAACATGTGAGTNAGTGACTATGTGAGTGGTGAGTCTATGTGAGTAAAAGTANTATTNAGTGGCTNTGTGTGGGTGAGTGACGTGTGTGTGTGAGTGACTGTGTGAGTGGTGAGCTATAAGTCTATGNGTGTACACTTCGGTCGCAATCCGACCATGCTACTGGAGGTGCTGCGGGAAGGACAACCGAACACAGACCATGAGTTCACGAATGACAAAGTAGCNTCTTTCGGGAGTCACGTGGATAGAAAACAAAATCAAAATTTAAACAAAAAATCACGATTTCGGTCGCAACCNAGCAGTCTTCTGGTGCTTCATAAAAGGCGACCGCGCATCGCTCACTAATCACCATGTCGGTGCCCAGGAGATGTTAACTACCTCGCCTGGTATACAGGAGGTCATGGGTTCAATCCCAACCCTGACGCCTGCTGCTGTATATTTGGAGTTTGCGTATCTCTCTCTCATCATCATCACGGTGGCTAGGAGATGTTAACTACCTCGCCTGGTGCACAGGAGGTCATGGGTTCAATCCCAACCCTGACGCCTGCTGCTGTATATTTGGAGTTTTCGTGTCTCTCTCTCATCATCATCACGATGGCAAGGAGATGTTAACTACCTCGCCTGGTATACAGGAAGTCATGGGTTCAATCCCAACCCTGACGCCTGCTGCTGTATATTTGGAGTTTGCGTCTCTCTCTCATCATCATCACGATGGCTAGGAGATGTTAACTACCTCGCCTGGTGTACAGGAGGTCATGGGTTCAATCCCAACTCTGACGCCTGCTGCTGTATATTTGGAGTTTGCGTGNCTCTCTCTCTCATCATCATGGTGGCTAGGAGATGTTAACTACCTCGCCTGGTGTACAGGAGGTCGTGGGTTCGAACCCAACCCTGACGCCTGCTGTATATTTGGAGTTTGCGTGTCTCTCTCTCATCATCATCACGGTGGCTAGGAGATGTTAACTACCTCGCCTGGTATACAGGAGGTCGTGGGTTCGATCCCAACCTGACGCCTGCTGTATATTTGGAGTTTNCGTGNCTCTCTCTCTCTCATCATCATCACGGTGGCTAGGAGATGTTAACTACCTCGCCTTGTATACAGGAGGTCATGGGTTCAATCCCAACTCTGACGCCTGCTGCTGTATATTTGGAGTTTGCGTGTCTCTCTCTCTCATCATCATCACGGTGGCTAGGAGATGTTAACTACCTCGCCTGGTGTACAGGAGGTCGTGGGTTCGATCCCAACCCTGACGCCTGCTGCTGTATATTTGGAGTTTGCGTGTCTCTCTCTCATCATCATCACGGTGGCTAGGAGATGTTAACTACCTCGCCTGGTATACAGGAGGTCGTGGGTTCGATCCCAACCCTGACGCCTGCTGCTGTATATTTGGAGTTTGCTCCTCTCTCTCCCCGTAATCGCGTGGATTTTCTCCGGCTCCACCGTTTTCCCTCCACAGTAAGAATATATNACGGTTGGTGTTTAGCTCCATATGACGAGCACTTCGCTGAGCAATCATCTGTGGCCAGGTAGCTTCTGAAAAAAGCTATATTGAACAGTGGCCCTGACTTGGTGAAATAAAAAATAGTTTAGTTTTAAATGTGAGTCTATGGGTCTCTGCCTGAGTCGATGGACCTGTAACCTGGAGGCTTAGCGCCGATGACCTTTGACCCACCCGGCCACCTCTAGAACCACGTGTGTGTTTGTGTCCAGCGAAAGATCCCGCTAATATTTAACGCTTTCATTCTCCCGCCTTGACAGATTTCTGCAATGCACGAGGAGCCACACAGGTAAGGGCTCAAGAGTAGTTGCCAGTCGCGTAAGTTTGCTTTTTTGTGTAACCAGATGATAACTGTCCATAATAGATTTCGATATAAAGCTTTCGTGACTGCAGGGATTCATCTTCTTGGTTCTTTCGGCAAAGTCACGTAGAAGGGAAGTAATAAAATAATTATAATAAAACATAATAAAATAATACAAATAAAACATAATAAAATAATAAAAGTAAAACATAATAAAATAATAATGTTATTATGTTTTATTTATATTATTTTATTACTTCCCTTCTACGTGACTTTACCGAAAGAACCAAGAATAATCAATCTTGATTTGAATTTTGAATATCTTTGTCCGAAAACAGGACGTGTTTGTGTCCACAACCTTATCTAATCGTGTCGGGATGCGGCGGGTTTAAACGACCACATCACTGCGATCCCATGAAAAAAGNACAAACCGTTATCGATTTGGTCGCCAAAGCCCTATTACCACTCTTCTACCACGTGCCCAGGGATGATTTTTTATTTAAAACTTTCGTGACTGCAGGGATTCATCTTCTTGGTTCTTTCGGTAAAGTCACGTAGAAGGGAAATAATAAAATAATGAACATTAAACATAATAAAATACAATTCGCTATCGGAAAGACAGCGTCTGAATGATTCAGACGCTGTCTTTCCGACAGACCTGTTCTTCACCTGAGGACGGCTGCTTGCGTTGTGGCCGAAACGTCGTGAGAATTGTATTTTATTATGTTTTAATTTTTTTAATTTTATTATTTCCCTTCTACGTGACTTTACCGAAAGAACCAAGAAGACAGGCGATGACTCTTAGTACCGTCATTAGCCGTTAACCAGCGATTTCGTGTCACGAGGTGACTTGTCTCTTCGAATCTCCCACAATGCAGCGCCTCGCCCAGTGTCAGAGAACGGCCTGCAGAAGTTGACCTCACGGAGCCACTTCTGAGACCTCAAGTAATAGTAGGCGCCAAGATGGCAAGGAGATGTTAACTACTCGCCTGGTGTACAGGAGGTCGTGGGTTCGATCCCGACCCTGACGCCTGCTGTATATTTGGAGTTTGCGTGTCTCTCTCTGATCATCAACATCACGGTGGCCAGGAGATGTTAACTACCTCGCCTGGCGTACAGGAGGTCGTGGGTTCGATCCCGACCCTGACGCCTGCTGCTGTATATTTGGAGTTTGCGTGTCTCTCTCATCGTCAACATCACGGTGGCTAGGAGATGTTAACTACCTCGCCTGCTGTGCAGGAGGTCATGGGTTCGATCCCGACCCTGACGCCTGCTGCTGTATATTTGGAGTTTGCGTGTCTCTCTCTCATCATCATCACGGTGGCTAGGAGATGTTAACTACCTCGGCTGGTACACAGGAGGTCGTGGGTTCGATCACGACCCTGACGCCTGCTGCTGTATATTTGGAGTTTGTGTCTCTCTCATCATCATCATCACGGTGGCTAGGAGATGTTAATTACTCGCCTGGTGTACAGGAGGTCGTGGGTTCGATCCCGACCCTGACGATGCCTGCTGTTGTATATTTGTAGTTTGCGTGTCTCTCTCTCTCCCAATGGAACCGTGGATTTTTCTCCAGGTCCTCCGGTTTTTTCCCCCTCCACATTCAGAATCGACGGTCACGCGTTTAGAGCATTTGGTTGACGCTATACATTTCCCACACGACGATGATGATGATGATAGCCGCGACTTGGTTGACCTTTCATTTGTGATGGCCAGGTCGCTTCTGAAGAAAGAGCTACGCAGCTCAGTGGGGCCTCATCTGGTCAAATTAAAAGAAGTTCATACTCTTAGTTCTTTCGGTAAAGTCACGTAGGTAAAAAATGAAATTAAAATTAATAAAAAAGTTAAATAATAAAATCACATCATCACGGTGGCTAGGAGATGTTAACTACCTCATTTTTTACCTACGTGACTTTACCGAAAGAACTAAGAGCATGAATCCCTGCAGTCACGAAAGCTTCAAATCTAGAATTAAAAGAAGTTTAATTTCCATGCTGACTTAGAAGGGCGGCCGCGGTGTACGGAGGGGCCTGCCAGAGGAGATGGTTCACAGTTTAATAGCTGAGGATGTTGGGACATAATCCTCCGGCGACATCGGCCGCCTCGTTAGCGTAGATTCGTCATCGCGCTCCGCTAGCGAGGGGATGCGGCCGCGAAGGTGTAGCGGTGTAGCGGTTTGGCGGTGTGATAGTGCGGCGGTGTAGCGGTGTGGAGGTGTGGCGGTGTGACGGTGAGCGTCGCACTGGGCTAGGAGCCCGCCCGTGACTCTCCCATCCACGAGCCCCAGCCGCTCCGTTCAAACGTCGCGTCTGGACACGTGGCACGACACGTCAGCGACACGTGGGCGACGCGTGGGCACGACGCGTGAGCGACGCGTCAGCATCGCGCTCGACCAGCGACCCAGAGGTCGCCGGTTCGACTCCGGCTCCGGACAACGGCAGTTCAAGCGACGGTGCCAACTTTCCCAAATCGCCACCGCCGCCGCCACCGTCGCCCCTGTCCACCCAGCGGTCGGTGCACGCCGGTTCACCACGGCACGGACACCGCACATTGTCCATGTGCTGTGTCTGCGCCCAGGGACGGCAAGGAGGTGGAGTGCGGACACAAGGACGCCACCGCGCAGACGTCAGCAGGCGGCCTCCCGCATCTAGCAGGTAACATCCTAGAACAGGCCTTCGTGCCTCCCCGGTGGCGATGTTTACACACCGACTCTCATTCAAGGCCGAGTGGACCTCGGAGAGAGCCGGGACCGGTGGAGATGATCGTCACCGGGATTGGTCGCGAGCGGGAGTCGAACTCGTGCGGCAGCGTTCGTAGCGCAGCGCGCTAACCGCTGCACTAGCGCTCCCCACACACACACACAGAGACACACACACAGATACATACACACAGACACACACACACGCAGAAACACACACACAAAAACATACACACATGCAGACACACACACGCATACACACACAAAAACACACGCAGACACACGCAGAAACAACAACAACCGCCATTCGCCACTAAGTGGCGGTGACGTCACCACGACGCTTGTGCCAGGCCATGTGCACCATGAGGCCACGTGAAGTGTCGAACGCCCGCTGGCAGGAGGTCACGGGGCAGACCCAGCAGGTGCCACGGGTCGACTGACACACACACACAGACACACACAAACACACACACAGAAACACACACACAGATGCATACACACACGCAGACACACAGAAACACACACAGAAACATACACACACGCAGACACACACAGAAACACACGCACAGAAACATACACACACACGCAGACACACACACAGAAACTCACACACGCAGACACACACACAGAAACATACACACCCACGCAGACACACACACAGAAACACACACAGAGAACACACACACATAAACATACACACACGCAGACACACACACAGAAGCACAACCACACAGAAACACACACGCAGACACATACACAGAAATACACAGAGAAACATATACACACGCAGACACGCAGAAACACACGCAGATACACGCAGAAACATACACACACACGCAGACACGAACACAGAAACACACACGCAGAAACATACACACACACATCAATGCCCCGCCATTCGCCACTAAGTGACGGTGACGTCACCACGGCGCCTGTGCCAGGCCAGGTGCACCTTGAGGCCACGTGAAGTGTCACTGCCAGGAGGTCACGGGACAAACCCAGCAGGTGCCATGGGTTGGCTGACTGAGACGACTGGCAGACGCACCAGCTGTACCCCCCTACTGTGCCCCACACAAAGAGAAAAAACAAAGATCCCCGTATAGCCTTAACAGGCTGTAGGGGCAAGTGCTGTTAGCGCGCACCTATGAAGGCGGGCACGGCACACGAGGGGTGGGTGGCCAACACCACGCCCGGCCGCCTTTGTCTCCACAGTGGCGATGTTTACACACCGCACCAGGTACTCATTTGAGGCTGAGTCGACCTAGGTGAGGCCAGGACCGGTTCAGATAATCGTCACCGGGTCCGTAGCGCTAACCGCTGCGCCACCGCTCCCACACACACACACCATGATTAAGACTCGCCCTCCGATTTTACATTTAAAATACACAGGCGAACACAGCGCGTATTGTAGTCCGTGGAAGGCGGTATAATTATAATCATCGCGATCGTCGCATCAGATGACTTCAAATGACTTCGCGGGCCACGGATTTTTGGTTTACCGCCGACACTTTCAAGAGGGCAAAAACTCGTCACGGTTGCGATTTGGCAGCCTAATTCGGCTGTAATGTAGTAGTCGTATCATGACCAATTATTCTCTTACTATTATCAGTGCTAAATGATGCGTGCCGTCCAGACTGAACAGGAAACGGGGGGGGAGATGGGGGGAGATGGGGGGAGGTGGGGGAGGGGGAGGTGGGGTGGAGGTGGGGGGAGGGGGGAGGTGGGAGGGAGGTGGGGTGGATGTGGGGGCGAGGTGGGGGAGGTNGGGGGGGAGGTGGGGGTGGAGGTNGGGGGAGGGGGGAGGTGGGGGGGAGGTGGGGTGGATGTGGGGGAGGTGGGGGGAGGTGGGGGGGAGGTGGGGGGGAGGTGGGGGGGAGGGGGGGAGGTGGGAGGGAGGTGGGGTGGATGTGGGGGAGGTGGGGGAGGTGGGGGGATGTGGGGCGGGTGGTGGGGGGAGGTNGGGGGAGGTGGGGGGAGGTGGTGCGGGAGTGGGGGCAGTGGTGGGGGGACGTGGGGGGGGGGGAGATNGGGGGGGAGGTGGGAGGGGAGGTGGGGGGAGGTGGNAGGGGAGGTGGGGGGGAGGTGGGGGGAGGTGGGGGGTGGTGGGGGGAGGTGGGAGGGAGAGGTGGGCGGGTGGTGGGGGGGTGTAGGTNAGGGGGGAGATGGCGGGGGAGGTGGGAGGGGAGGGGAGGTGGGAGGGGAGGTGGGGGTGAGGTGGGGGGAGGTGGGCGGAAGGTGGGGGGAGTTGGTGGGGTGGGTGGTGGGGGAGGTTGGGGGAGGTTGAGGGGTGGTGGGGGGCGTCATCAGCTGTAGGGAACCCGCCCATCCATCTCCCTGACCACTCGCGGGGGTCATCGCCGCGTCTCACTGAAGACATCTTGACGGGTCGTTAGTGACACGCAGACACTGCCGTCGGCATGACGCCTTACTCCACCCCCCACACCCTCCACCCCCACACCCTCCACTCCTACACCCAGTTGACCCAGGAGGGGTCAACTTTCACCCAGCAGCAGCAGTTTGCGCTGTTCCACTTTGCACGTGCACAGAGTGCGTGGCGGCTCCGAGGGCGAGCAGACTCAACGTGAGCAGCCTTGTGGTTTCAGTGGAGGGGTTGGGTGAGTGAGCGAGTGATTATGAGCGAGTGAGTGGGTGAGTGACTGGGTGAGTGAGTGGGTGAGTGAGTGGGTGNGTGGTGAGTGGGTGGGTGGTGGGTGAGTGGGTGAGTGGTNGGTGAGTGAGTGGGTGAGTGGGTGAGTGAGTGAGTGGGTGAGTGAGTGGGTGAGTGAGTGGGTGCGTGAGTGATTGGGTGGGCGGGTGAGTGAGTGGGTGATTGATTGTGAGCGAGTGAGTGGGTGATTGATTGTGAGCGAGTGAGTGGGTGAGTGAGTGGGTGAGTGATTGTGGGTGCGTGAGTGATTGTGAATGACTGATTGAATGGGCGGGTGAGTGATTGGGTGATTGATTGTGAGCGAGTGAGTGGTGAGTGATTGTGGGTGCGTGAGTGATTGTGAGTGACTGATTGACTGGGCGGGTGAGTGATTGGGTGATTGATTGTGAGCGAGTGAGTGGGTGAGTGAGTGGTGAGTGATTGTGGGTGCGTGAGTGATTGTGATGACTGATTGATGGGCGGGTGAGTGATTGGGTGATTGATTGTGAGCGAGTGAGTGGGTGAGTGAGTGGGTGAGTGATTGTGGGTGCGTGAGTAATTGTGAGTGATTGATTGAGTGGGCGGGTGAGTGAGTGGGTGATTGATTGTGAGCGAGTGAGTGGGTGAGTGAGTGGTGAGTGATTGTGGGTGCGTGAGTAATTGTGAGTGACTGATTGAGTGGGCGGGTGAGTGAGTGGGTGATTGATTGTGAGCGAGTGATTATGAGCGAGTGAGTGGGTGAGTGATTGTGGGCGCGTGAGTGATTGTGAGTGGCTGATTGAGTGGGCGGGTGAGTGATTGGTGATTGATTGTGAGCGAGTGAGTGGGTGAGTGAGTGGGTGAGTGATTGTGGGTGCGTGAGTAATTGTGAGTGACTGATTGAGTGGGCGGGTGAGTGAGTGGGTGATTGATTGTGAGCGAGTGAGTGGGTGAGTGAGTGGGTGAGTGATTGTGGGTGCGTGAGTAATTGTGAGTGACTGATTGAGTGGGCGGGTGAGTGATTGGGTGATTGATTGTGAGCGAGTGAGTGGGTGAGTGAGTGGATGAGTGATTGTGGGTGCGTGACTGATTGAGTGGGCGGTGAGTGAGTGGGTGAGTGATTGTGAGTGAGCGGGTGAGTGAGTGATTGTGGGTGACTGATTGAGTGGGCGAGTGATTGGGTGATTGATTGTGAGCGAGTGAGTGGTGATTGTGAGTGGGTGAGTGATTGTGGGTGCGTGAGTGATTGTGAATGACTGATTGAATGGGCGGGTGAGTGATTGGGTGATTGATTGTGAGCGAGTGAGTGGTGANTGAGTGGGTGAGTGATTGTGGGTGCGTGAGTGATTGTGAGTGACTGAGTGGGCGGGTGAGTGATTGGGTGATTGATTGTGAGCGAGTGAGTGGGTGAGTGATTGTGAGTGGATGAGTGATTGTGGGTGCGTGACTGATTGAGTNGGGGTGAGTGAGTGGGTGAGTGATTGTGAGTGAGCGGGTGAGTGAGTGATTGTGGGTGACTGATTGAGTGGGCGGGTGAGTGATTGGGTGATTGATTGTGAGCGAGTGAGTGGGTGAGTGAGTGGGTGAGTGATTGTGGGTGCGTGAGTGATTGTGAATGACTGAGTGGGCGGTGAGTGATTGGGTGATTGATTGTGAGCGAGTGAGTGGGTGAGTGAGTGGGTGAGTGATTGTGGGTGCGTGAGTAATTGTGAGTGACTGATTGAGTGGGCGGGTGAGTGATTGGGTGATTGATTGTGAGCGAGTGAGTGGGTGAGTGATTGTGAGTGGATGAGTGATTGTGGGTGCGTGACTGATTGAGTGGGCGGGTGAGTGAGTGGGTGAGTGATTGTGAGTGAGCGGGTGAGTGAGTGATTGTGGGTGACTGATTGAGTGGGCGGGTGAGTGAGTGGTTGAGTGGTGGTGGTGAAAGTATTTTGCTTTCGTACGGCTGATGTAGTTTAAGAGAAACAATTTAACATTCAAGTTGCGTTAAGCCAGACAACTGCATCAGGAGCAGCGGAGTGTATCATCATCATCGCTGCGATGTCTCCTTTGTATTTGTGGATTGGAGATTGCGTCATACGTTATGAAATCTGTTCTGGATGATCGCAGTCGCACCACTCCTGGAGAGTTTTTAATTTTCTATTTGTGCATCAGCTATCCGTATCTGCAGCCTGGTTTGTGCGCTGAATGCGATTTAGAGTGGACCATGAGCTTTTGGAACAGCAAACCCATATTCTTTGAGTCTTTCACAACAAGGTGTTTAGTAGTAGGTTTTTACCCTTTAAACTGGTACAAAACTGACACCTTTATACAAGCATCATGTTTGCAATAACCGCAACACAAGCAGTCAAAATGCAAACAAAAAGAAACAACTCTGATAATGGTAATGATATGCACTGTCCGTGAAGTTGATTGGTCCACACCCGAGACAGCTTTCCTTAGAGCCTAGTCTCCATTGGTGTTGGACCAGATGACACCAAAAGGCGTACAACTCAAAAACAGCGCACTATCAGAGTATTGAGAGCTCGGGGTAACAAGGTGTTTGTGAGTTCTTTTGAACTCCATTCAACTATCCAAGCTTCACCGGGGTTGACGTCGCATCGTTGAAGGTGAAGCATCGTGGGTCCTAAAGGGCTTGCCGCGTGACTTGAAGCGAATGCGTGGGACGTTGTTGAGGTCCGATGATTGAGAAGGGGCTTCCCGGGGGTTGCAGCGGTGGGGGAGAGATTTGGTGACAGCACGGGCATCCCCAGGGTGTCGGGGCCGACTTGAGGGTTCAGTTGGACATCATCGAGTCGAGTGGTGACTACCTCTGGTCCATGCTGGTGCACAGTATTCGGCTACACAAGCGCCATCGTTGATGCCCTAGCACTGAGGGTGCTCGCCAGTTGCTGGACCAGCCCGACCCTTGTTTTGCCTCCTGTTTCCGGTGGTCATGGAAAGTTGGCGTCGGGTCCAGCTTCACGGCGAGATAGGTCGGAGCGGGGTCATGCCGCACGGTGTTGCCGCAGAAAGTCACTTTCACTGTGTGCTTGGCGTTCTTACTATCAAGATGAAATGCAGTGGCTGTTGTTTACTGGGATTTGGCTTGAGCCTCCATTTCTGGAAATATCCCCCATGGTGTTTAGGTCTTTATTCAGAGTGGATTTGAGGTCATTGAAAGTTGCCGCTGTCTCCCACACGGCTGGAGGAGGAGTCCGGCGAGTGACGTTCACGGGAGCGGTGACCGCCGTCGCGGCGATGGAAATGCGGAAAAAATATCGTCCCGCAGGGTGACCTCTGCGTCGACCTCATGCCTCGTCGCGCGCCGGTATCCCGCGCCCTGGCACTCTCCAGCAAACCCACGCCGTTAAGATCTGGGNCCCCCCACCCACCCACCTCTCTCCCCCCCCCCCCCCCACCATAACCAAAGAGAAAAAAAATCGAGGTTTTGACACCTTGCTTCCTCGGTGGGGGAGGGAGCCTCACATCTCGTGCGACGGCCGATGATGAATCTCTCGCCGCCGCCGTCACCGCCGCCGTCACCGCCGCCGTCACCGCCGCCGTCACCGCCGCCGTCACCGCCGCCGTCACCGCCGCCGTCACCGCCGCCGTCACCGCCGCCGTCACCGCCGCCGTCACCGCCGCCGTCACCGCCGCCGCCGTCGCGCGAGAAATCCGCCAGCGTCCCCGGGTGGCCTCCAGGCGGCTTGACGAGACGGATTATAGTGTGGTGGCGGTGGTGGTGGCGGTGGCGGTGGTGGTGGTGGTGGTGGTGGTGGCGGTGGTGGTGGTGGTGGTGGGGCGGTGGTGTGGCGGTGGCGGTGGTGGCGGGGGCGGTGGCGGTGGCTGCGGTGGTGGCGGTGGTGGTGGTGGTGGCGGTGGTGGTGGTGTGGTGGTGGCGGCGGTGGTGGTGGCGGTTGGCGGTGGTGGTGGTGGTGGTGGCGGTGGTGTGGCGGGTGGTGGTGGCGGTGTGGTGGTGGTGGTGGTGGTGTGGTAGTAGTGGTGGTGGCGGTGGTGGTGGTGGTGGCGGTGGTGGTGGTGGCGGTGGTGGTGGCGGTGGTGGTGTGGCGGTGGTGGTGGTGGCGGTGGTGGTGGTGGCGGTGGTGGTGGTGCGGTGGTGGGGTGGCGGTGGTGGTGGGTGGTGGTGGCGGTGGTGGCGGTGGTGGNAGTGGTGGCGGTGGTGGTGGCGGTGGTGNTGTGGTGGCGGTGGTGGCGGTGGTGGTGGCGGTGGTGGTGGTGGCGGTGTGGTGGCGGTGGTGGTGGCGGTGGTGGTGGTGGTGGTGGTGGTGGTGGTGGCGGTGGTGGCGGTGTGGCGGTGGTGGCGGTGGTTGGGGTGGTGGAGGTGGTGGTGGCGGTGGTGGTGGTGGTGGTGGTGGTGGTGGTGGTGGGGTGGTGGTGTGGTGGTGGCGGTGGTGTGGTGGTGGCGGTGGTGGTGGTGGTGGTGGTGGTGGTGGTGGTGGTGGTGGTGGTGGTGGTGGTGGTGGTGGTGGTAGTGTGGTGGTGGTGGTGGTGGTGGTGGTGGTGGTGGCGGTGGTGGTGGGGTGGTGGTGGCGGTGGTGGTGGTGGTGGCGGTGGTGGTGGTGGCGGGTGGGTGGTGGTGGCGGTGTGGTGGTGGTGGTGTGGACGGTGGTTGGCGTGGTGGTGGCGGTGGTGGCGGTGGTGGTGGGTTGGTGGCGGTGGTGGTGGTGGGTGGTGGTGGTGGCGGTGGTGCGGTGGACGGTGGTGGTGGACTGGTGGTGGTGGATGGTGTGGTGGTGGTGGTGGTGGTGGCGTGGTGCGCGGTGGTGGCGGTGGTGCGGTGGTGGCGGACGGCGTGGCGGGTGGCGGCGTGGGTGGCGGCGGTGGCGGCGGTGGCGGCGTGGTGTGCGGTGGTGGCGGTGCGGTGGTGGCAAGGTGGCGGCGGGGCGGCCGGTGGCGGCGGGTGGTCGGCGTGGCGCCGGCGGCGGCGGCGCGCGGCGCGTGGCAAGGTGGCGGCGACGGTGGCGGCGGTGGCGGCGAGCGGTGGCGGCCAGCGGGTGGGCGCGGTGGTGGTGGTGGCGGGGCGGTGGTGCGGTGTGTGGCGGTGCGTGGTGGCGGCGGCGGTGGTGGTGGCGGTGGTGGCGGTGGCGGTGGTGGCGGCGCGTGGTGGTGCGGTGGTGGTGGTGCGGTGGTGGTGGCGGCGGGGCGCCGGTGGCGGTGGTGGCGGTGGTGGCGTGGTGGTGGTGGTGGTGGTGGTGGCGCGGTGGTGGGGGCGGCGGTGGCTGGTGGTGGCAGTGGTGGGGTGGCGGTTGGTGGTGTGGTGGTGGTGGGCGGTGCGGTGGTGGTGGTGGTGGTGGTGGCGGTGGTGGTGCGGCGGTGCAGGTGGTGGTGTGGCGGTAGTAGGGCGCGTAGTGGTGGCGGTAGTAGTGGCGGTGGGGTGGCGGTTGGTGGCGATGGTGGAGGGGGGGCGGGTGGCGGTGGTAGTAGTGGCGTGGTGGTGGCTGGTGGGCGGTGGTAGTAGTGCGGTGGTGGTGGCGGTGGTGGTGGAGAGTGGCGGGTGGTGGCGGTGGAGTAGTGCGGCTGGTAGTAGTGCGGTGGTGGTGGCAGTGGTAGTAGTGGGGCGTGGTGCGTGGTGGTGGGGTGGTGTGGTGGTGGTAGTAGTGGTGGTGGTGGGGTGGTAGTAGTGGCGGTGGTGGTGGTGGCGGTGGGTAGTGGCGGTGGTGGTGTGGTGGCAGTGGTGGTGGTGGCGTGGGGGGGGTCGGGTGGTGTGGCAGGGGGGGGGTTGGAGGGGGGGGTCGGGGGCGATGGGGGGCGGGGACGGTGGTAGTGGCGGGTAGTAGTGCGTGGTGGTGGTGGTCGGTGGTG